>JAKCPI010010565.1:0-15535 GCA_023213315.1 Euborellia annulipes
TATAAGATAATTTCACTAAATAAAAAAAACCCTCAAACTCTGTTCGTAGTTATTTACAGGCACCCCGGTGAAGTTACTTTATTTCCTATCTCAAACTCCTCCTTCTGCGTTTATTTCTAGTTAACGAGCTAATCCTTATTTTTGGTTCCTTTTATCCAACCTCTTCTATGCTAGTGAGGATGTCCTAGTTTGGGGAGGGGCTCTCCTTTTAAAGAATTCCTCCCTGTGAGGGAATCTTCTTTACGTCCCTTCCATTGGACAGAGTGACACAACTCCCTCTGGTCGTAGAGTTACCTGAGGGCTATTGTGATGGGATTCAATTTCAATCCAGATCTTTGTTTAGATTAAATATATATTTTTATTTTAATGAAAAATCCCGCATAATTAGGATTATAATAATACAATTTTAATTAATAATATTTGAAAAATAATTATGTAGCAACAAATTAATGTTTGTAGAGTTTTATCCTAGTATAAAATTTTTAATAAATTTAAAAGGATGCCATGGATAAAAATGGATACATTTTTATTAAACACCTATTTCAATGGATGCCTGACAGATGGCTGACAAGTAAAAAGAACAAATTATGAATTCTTCAAGTTAATTTTTGACAAATATCTTTTTTGTAGTGACGGTATTGTGCAGGGAGATGTTAATAAGACCAGCCGGTCGGTCGGTTTGCCAGGCATTTATCCTTTTATAGAGGGCGCCTGAGACGCCGCTCAATTTCAGAACCTCCATTTTCCCTTTCCCTTTCTATCTTGACAACGGAGAGATATTTTTATTAAGTTCGTTTTGATGGCAGTCCTTCAAAAAATATAATAAAACGCCTTTTAATATTACATTCTTTGACCTTGTGCAATAATAAAAAAAAAAAAAATAAATAATAACGAAATGTTCAAATAAAAAAAGATAAGAAGGGGAATAAATATTTTAAAATAGCTCACTAAAATGCTATCGTTTATATAAATGACTTCTATTGGCTTAATTTAAAAATATTAATTATTCATATATGTACATAAAAAATAAATAAAATCGGAACGTTGTTTTGAAATTACCTAATAAATCTAATAAATAAAAAAAAATTAGGTACAATGCGATAAAAAAATTTATCCCCATCTTTGTTTCGCCCCTCAGTATAGATGATCGGGATGAATGGTTGCCTATAAGCAGGCTGAGGGGGATTTATTTAGGAACTCACTGTACTAGTAAAATAGAATATATTTACTTTCTTAATTATAATTATGAATTTTCTCTCTAACTCTAATTTTTTAATTAATATTATTAATTTACATTTCAAATGTTGCCAAACATGTTAATTAAATTTATATTTCATTTCGTTTGTTGCTATGTATTTCCAATTTTGTTTGTATTGTACAATAATTAAATTAATTTTCTATTTAAGGAATGAAAAACTTTTAATGTGATGTGCTCAACATATAACCAGCAATAAAATTAAAATTAAAAAAAAAAAAAAGTAAAATTAAATACAAAGAAATTAAACAAAGTAGAAATCTTATCTAAATATAAATTGATTATACATGTATAATAATAATATTAGCAATGTTTATTTATCTGGATATGCAATACCAAAAGTGGAAAAAGCTCGAGATTGGTGATCCCGAGAAATCAGCGTGTGGAACGTGGGTTTTTCGGTGTGAATCGGCGCAAAAGAAGGCCAAGGTGAGTTTGTCAGCCAATAAAGTCATGGCGACCGTTTTTTGGGATGCATGCGGTATAATCCATATTGACAACCTTCAAAAAGGTAAAACAATCAATGGGAAATATTATGCCAACTTATTGGGTCGATTTAATGAGGATTTGAAAAAAAAAAAACGACCGCATTTGGCAAAAAAAAGTTATTTCCATCAGTTTCCATGGCAAAAATCCATGAATTGGGATACGAATTGCTCCCTCATTTGCCCTATTCTCCGGATTTAGCCCCGAGTGACTATTTCTTGTTTCCAAACCTGAAAAAATGGCTCGGCGGAAAGAGATATGACTCCAACGATGAAATCATCTCACAAACAAATAATATTAATCTTATATTTTGGAAGGATTAAAAAAATTGGAGAAACGTTGGACAAAGAGTATAGAGCTCAAAGAAGACTACGTTGAAAAATGAAATACCGGTAATTTTTTATCCAAAAACCTGTGTTTCATTCAAAAAGTCACGGACTTATTGACCAACTCTCGTATATACAAATATAACAAATACCGATGGCTATCGGGGGACGTTCCACACAAGGAGTCACCAATCCCAAACTTACGGATTGCTTAACCGGTGAATCTTGCTTTTCCAGGCCTGCAGGTGGACAATAATCGATATGGATTTTTTAAACAAATCAGAGAAAGCGAACGCAACACTAATCCGAGTCGCGAATGCGGTGCCAAATTAATTGTTGAAAAAAAAAATCTTTTGAGATTAATTTAGAATTTATTTTTTTTGTTTTAATTTAAATATGTCCCCAAATGAAATGAAAGGGTGAGAGAGAGAGAGAGAAAACGGGGTCCTTGGAGAATGAATGTTTTATATGACCCCTTTCCCCACCCCTATATTATTATTATTATTATCATCAGAGTATTATTTCCCTCTCACTCCTTTTTTGTTTTAATTCATCTCCCTCTCACTGTTTTTGTTTGTATCTATCTCTCTCTCTCTCTTGTGTCCTATATATGTTCATCAAAACAAAACAAAACAAAAAAAAAATAATCCCCATTAAAGTTAGAGTTTCCTCTCTCTCTCTCTCTTGTGCGAAATATTACTCCCTAAAAATAATAATAGTGATGGATTTTATTTTTTTAAACTGTAATATTTGAAATGACAAAAAAAATATTAATGTAGCTACAAATGAGTATTTGTAGAGTTTTATTTTAATCAAAAAAAAAAAGTGAAAATTTTCATATGATGTCAAAGATAAATATGGATACAAATTCATCATTTCAAAATAAAAGATTTAACACACTTGTATGATTTTGTTTAGATTTTTTTTTTTTTTTTTTCAAAATTAAAGAAAAATGTCTTTTTCTTCGTTGATTTTAAAAATTATTCAGTTTTCGAAAAAAAATGTAAAAGAATAAAAACCATTTTAAAATTAGAGTTTATTTATCATAATATGACAAAAAATTTAAAATTTTTGAAAGAACTTATCAAGTAAAGTACTACTACCAGGTGACGTATTTACTCCAAAAGTTGATAGAAATCTACAATTTTAGTGTAAGGAGTATATACCAAATTTCATTGATTTGGCTGCTAGTGTTTTTAAGCAATCGTATTCACACACCCAGTCATACACAAACACACACACGGACACACAGAGAAATTTCCCCGAAATTTTTTTTTTAACTCAGGGAGGTCTAAAACTTAAAAATTTTGAAGTCGAATTTTTTTACGATTACAATACTTTCTCTTTATATACTATACGAGAAAGTAAAACATGAATTTTTAGTGCAGCTCCAAATTATTATTTGTTGAGAGTTATTTTAATAATAAAAAAATGAAAATTCTCTATTGATGTCAAAAATAAACATGGATACAAATTCATTATTTCAGATGAACGCCGAGTTGCAATAACGTATTTAGCGGTTCGTTAAACGCTTTTGGTTTTTTAAACCTTCCGCTAAGTAATTTTGGGTTGTAAGAATGTATTTAAGGGTTATTGGTTGGTAAAAGCTGTCTTTAAACTAAAGGTTGAATTTCGGACCTTAAAACTATAATGTATCCACTAACCTGATTTGTTTCGTTGAAATAAAAAAGAATTTGGTGACTGTATTATTACGAGAGAGGTAAGATATAAATACATTATTTTTAATTGAGTTTTCTTTAGTTTCTATAACGTATTAAGCGATATTATTAATTATTATAGATATTCATCTGACGAAGAGAAAAAGTGAGGTTATATTATATTCCAAGTTTATGTTTATAATTTAACACCTGACAGTCAGAGCTACCAACGTATTTATTATTTTTATTTTACGATATTTAAATATTTAATATTTTTTTTTTTTTTACCTAATATTAACGATTAAAATTTAAACAATTCTAATAAACCCCGTTGTTATTTTTATTTATTTTATAATTTTGTTACTATTATAAATTATACAATTTAACAATGCGCCCTTGCGGTCAAATGGCCAACTACATAGTAAATCTGTCATTTTCGCTGGCCCAATCGTTTTGCATCGATCTATAAAAGTAGGGAATAGTTAACGGTTCCTTTAAAGTTGCTTTAGCAACAGCCTATAATTTTAACGCCCAAAGCGATGTTTACTTTTAGAGATTTATAGAACTGTTTTCTTGCAACCCGGCATAAAAGATTTAAATTTCACACATGATTGCCAACTTAAAAAATATTACAATACCAAAAAAAAGAGAATAAAATTAATTTTTGTTTTAACAACTAACTCATTTTTCAATTTATTTTTTAATATCTTAAATTTATTGATTTAATAGTGAGTTAATTATTCTACAAGCTTACCAACTGAATTTTCTTTGAAAATACCTATAGATTGACGTTATTTTCAATGGATTTTTAATGACATCTAAAAGAAAAAAAAAAAAAAACTTTTCAATTAAATTGTCAAAGTTACTTCATAGAATGAACATAGTAACAATTTCTTTTTTTTTAATCTTTATCACAGACAGCCACCATTTAAATTATAAAAACTCAATCAATAAAATTAATACAAAATATAACGTAAATTTTATTATTAAAATAAATAAATAAATGAAATTTTAACAACAAAATTTATATATTTATAATAAAATATGCTACAAATTAAATTTATCTAGCGCACTCTATTTATTATTACCATCATTTGATGAATAATATCCATAAAATTCATTTTATTATCAACATAAAAGGTTTTATTTTTAGTGTATTTTGTTTTCTCATCTTTATTATTATATAAACATATCTTTTTTTTTTATTTTATTTTTTAATCTACGAGGTTATACAAATCAATTAAAATGAAATAATCTTTTGAGAGGCGTCAACAATGGGGAGTTTAATTTTTAAGGGGTACTTCATAATTTTTTTTTCTGAAGATACTAAACTATAGGTATATTAGAACCTGAGGGTTGGAGGATGCCCCTCCACTATCATTATCTCCGTAGATCGAATATGATTCTCACATGGGTAGCATTTGAACGATAGATGGATTTCGACGGTAAAGGGAGATTATTGCCTACCTTCCCTCGATGCGTATTAAATTCTTGCTGCAAGAATGTGTGGAATGATTAATGTGTTTTTAAAAAATAACAAACACTAAAAATATATAAATACTGTACAACGTTTCGTCAGCTTATTCTACAGCCGTTATCAAGTACTGTGCACTTGCTCCGACTCAAGTGAACAAACTGTCATGTCTGTTACGTGCCTTTTTATATACAGCGACGCCAGGGCCATCTGTCGGAATTTCTGCGAAGTTAGATTCAAATTTTCCCGCTATTTTCATTCATTTTTTCATGTAAACACTTGCTTTGATAATTGTGACTAACTTCATGGAAATGAGTGAAAAATAGCGGGAAAATTTGAATCTAACTTCACAGAAATGCCGTCAGATGGCGATGACGTCGCTGTATATAAAAAGGCAAGTAATGGACATGACAGTTAGTTCATTTGAGTCGGAGCAAGTGCACAGAACTTGATAACGGCTGCAGAAAAGTAGTCGAAAGAGTATTTATATATTTTTAATAAATATTTAATACAAAAATATGGTCTATAATTAAAAATTCTCCTAATAATAATTCATTAATAGATATTTAAATATCAAATGACAAGGTCATTGACCACTTGCTCGCTCTAACTTAATAAAAACATTTATGAATCTCTGGACTTTCTTATCTGAAAGTGAGTCTAATTACAGACTATTAAATAATAGATTTGTTTACTAGAAGATGATTCATTATCTTCTCACGCAATTAAAGGCCGATTAAAAGACACACACCGTTTAGACGATAATTTAATAAACAGATTCGTCTTACATTTAACAAATGCAGGTGGTCGAGTTATATGACTTGACCAGATGCAAAATCAGCGAAAAATTGAAACCTTCCTCAGTGGGGCTCGTTAACCTTTTAAAAAAAAAATGGATTATTCCCGAAATCAAAAAAAAAAGTATCGAGATGAAAAGGTAGCCTTATTTTTCTAAAAGGGTCAAACTTATTATACATTAATTTTATCAGTTTTTTTTTTAGAGCTTTCTTCGAAAATATAAACGATAATTATCTAACAAAGCTGTGAGTGTTATTTAGCGGCGAGGCGGGAATTGAACCCAGGATCTCCAGCCTTTCCGGGGCATAGGTGGTGTCCATTGCACAAGGCCACCGGACCCTCGACCTACGCCAATAAAACTCTTTGATTTTTTTATAGTTAAAGCCCGAAAAGAAACGAGATGGTTGAATATCAAATATATAAATCACGAAAATATTTAACTATAAACGATCGTTTATTTAGTTATTTATAATTTTTTCTATCGATAGAAAAAATTATAAATAACTATCTCCAATAAAGATATTAACGGATTGCGACGGTAATGGGAGAGTGTTGCCTGCCTCCCCTCGATGCGTTTAATGTTTCATTCATGCCACAAGAATATGTGGAATGATTGGGGCGAGAAGTTTTCAAAGTATTCCAACACAAAATAACCCACAACAGCCATGTATAAGAATGCAAACAAAATGTCAAAAATAACGAACTGATCGATTATTAACTCTGATTAGAGAATCGGGATTTATTTGAATAAAAGAAAAACTCTGCCTTTAAAATTCAATCCATTCATCCATGAATTTTAATAATTAGCTTTCCCTTTTTTTTTAAATAAATTAAATCTCACAATTATATAGAAACTTTTTTTTTTTTTTTTTAATTTTAATTTAATTTATAAATCCCGCAAATTTAAACTAATAAATAAATATATTCCCTTTTTTATTAGATTAAAAACATTTATTTAATTATTTGTTTAATTAAAAAAAAAAAAAAGAAAGTTATTTTTGTTAGAAATTTTTTTTTATTTTAAATTATGCATCCATTAAATTTATCAAGTAAAAAAAAAAAAAAAAATTATTATCTATTTTTCTTTCGCAAAGAGAATAAATATTTCTAAACAAAAAACTTTAAAATTTGAATTGCAAATGACCACTCTTTTCAAGCATGTATTTATATATAATATTAAATAAAATTAAGGTTGTTTACTTTGTCTATGTCTGCCACTGTATTTTTATTTTATGATTCATACACAGACCTATTTAGCATTAACTTCAAACATTTTAAATATTATAAAAACATAAATTATAACTAAAGCCCGGATTCCTATGCATTTCTTTCCGTGTTGTTAAGTTAGATCTCTATGTATTCTCAGGATAGCCTGCAGTACGAATTTATTATTCTTAAACAGCCTATAAAACGGACACACTGCTTCCGTTTGCCAATTTATTAGTTCACTGTCTACACTGTAAAAAAAATAGGAATTTTCAATCATTTTTCATATACTTCGGTGATTTAATATTAATATACCCAGGATATGAAATAAAATTAATATAAAAGTTTATGAACAAATTACCAACTTTTTAAACTTTTCTTTTTCTTTATGTGCCGCCACATTTTGAAATCGTTAAAAGTGTACCGCGACAAGTTGAGAATCACTTGTCTAAACGTTCTCAAATAACTCGACTAACTCAAGGAATTTTTATTAATATTATTTTATAATTATTTTAAGGAAACTTGAAATTATTCTTTTAAAATTTATTTCACAAATCTAAATTTATTAAATTCTGGTTTGAAATTCGCGCTCTAAACTATTTAAATATTTATGAAGTATATTAAAATCATACTAATTAAATAATTTTTATAAAGTAATTCAACTAAATAGCTATAAAAATTCAAATTAAAATTAACAATTTTTATCAAAATAATTAATTTTAAAATATACAAGAAATTTGTTAGGTTGGCAACAAATTGAATTTTCTCATATACTCGATATGAATATTCATAAACAGTTTATGTAACAAACTTCCTATACTTGTATATGAAGTTTTCTTGAAAATTTTTAACAGTGTAAAATATCATGATTTTCTTTTTCAAACACAATATAATAATCTTGTTATTTTTATACTATTAAAGTTAAAACTGTAAGGCACATGGGCCCATATCTTGTGGTAACGTGGATGGCATCCACGAGCTACCCGAGCTGGGACTGGCAGTCCTTGACCGAGCGACGGGCCAGGCCTGTTCTATTGCCTACGGTCGCAAAAACTCCATTCCGGCCCCGCGGCAGAAATAAGGCCAGGAAAGAAGAAGAAGAAAGTTGTAGTAGGATAATAAAAAGAGAGAGCAGCTAGTTTTCTTTTCTTTTATTAAACCCTCATTGCTGACGTTTCGGTCCTGTTTAGGGCCATCTTCAGAGCTATTAATACAGAACAATACATAATGGTCATTAAGAAAATGCGTACAGACTTATATAAATTAGGTGAATATTTACCATTAGGGTTGTCAATATAAATTTTAATTTCCATATTTCACCTATATTTAACATAGTTGGTCGAATTTTATAACAATATATATTATGATAAGTAGGTGAGATATTTTATAATGGTAAAGTCTGCGAGTAAAATTCTGTGACTGTTCTATCGAGTTTAGTTTATGAATGAGGAGAAGAGAGAGACACCTCCACGGCTAGCCACCGGACTCTTATCCCTCCACTTTATTAGTAAATGAATGCAACTATCTTTTTAAGAGACATGCGTAGAGAGCCACAGTTGAATTATAGTCTCTTTTAAAATTAATTGTCTCATTAATGAATATATGAATGGCTTCCAATGTAAGTCGTTTTTGGTAGTTGCATTCCTTTTCCAAGATGGTAGCATTTTCGAAATCAAATGTGTGCCCCTCACCGATTGCATGGGCTGACAAGGCAATGTGGGTCTCTTGATTTTTAATATTTGTTTGTTTGTATTTATCTCGTCGTCTCTCTCAACACAAAACAAATATTAAAAATCAAGAGACCCACATTGCCTTGTCAGCCCATGCAATCGGTGAGGGGCACACATTTGATTTCGAAAATGCTACCATCTTGGAAAAGGAATGCAACTACCAAAAACGACTTACATTGGAAGCCATTCATATATTCATTAATGAGACAATTAATTTTAAAAGAGACTATAATTCAACTGTGGCTCTGCCCTCGGGGCATGGCGTAGAGGTTAGCGTGCTAACCTCATATACCAAACGTCGCGGGTTCGGACCCCAGGCAGTCCGATGATTTTATTTAAGCCACTTGGATACCAAATGGCTTAAATAAGAATGCCTGGACCCCAAATAAATATAATTATTTATACAACGGTTATCGTCAAAGTCTTAAATGGCCTAAGTTGCCGAAAAGACTGTGTGAATGTGTGTGTGAATGAGAAAAAAAAAAAAAAAAAAAAAAAAAAAAAAAAACTGTGGCTCTCTACGCATGTCTCTTAAAAAGATAGTTGCATTCATTTACTAATAAAGTGGAGGGGGTAAGAGTCCTGTGGAGGTGTCTCTCTCTTCTCCTCATTCATAAACTAAACTCGATAGAACAGTCACAGAATTTTACTCGCAGACTTTACCATTATAAAATATCTCACCTACTTATCATAATATATATTGTTATAAAATTCGACCAACTATGTTAAATATAGGTGAAATATGGAAATTAAAATTTATATTGACAACCCTAATGGTAAATATTCACCTAATTTATATAAGTCTGTACGCATTTTCTTAATGACCATTATGTATTGTTCTGTATTAATAGCTCTGAAGATGGCCCTAAACAGGACCGAAACGTCAGCAATGAGGGTTTAATAAAAGAAAAGAAAACTAGCTGCTCTCTCTTTTTATTATCCTACTACATCAACTACACAGCTATAAAAAAAACCTCCAATATTAAAGAAGAAAGTTAAAACTGTTATTTTTCAACTAGTCAGATTGAGAATTCGAGGAGTGATGTTATAAATTGAAATTGTTGATATAAAAAATATAATTTTTAAATATATACTAGACGCAAAGCCCCGCCTTCGGCGGGGCTTTCCGTCTAGGCAGGGGCTGCGCCCCTGGACCCCCTTGCTCGCCTACTTATATACATATCGGTACATACATTTTCCCTTTTCATTTTTATATATAGAGATTATTTTAACGGTTAATTATTCATGAACTTAAGATTTTTTGTGAATCATATCCTTTCCGGGACTCTCCCGGTACACAAACAAAAAATTTACCCCGATATTTTAGAATTCAAAATGTAAATAAATAAAAAATCGTAAACATGGGTAAATATTTATATTTTGTTACCATGGCAACCATTTCTCCTAATTTTTATTTTTTTCTTATTTTAACGGTTAATTCCTCATTAACTTATTGTTATTTGTGAATTAAAACCTGTCCGGGATTCTCACAAACATACACAAAAAATTTCATCAAAATCGGTTCAGTTGTTTAGGAGGAGTTCAGTCACATACACACGTACAGAAGAATTTTATATATAAAGATAGATTTGTTGTATTAAAAATAAAATAGTGCTGTCCTTTGACTTTTCTATCCATTTAAGTAATGCACTCGGAGAACACTGTAGAATTAAGTAAGGCAAATATATACTAAGGTATATATATATATATATATATACAATGTATATTATACATATATGGGGTCTTTCTCTGATTGTATGACTATAGTGGGTATACAGAGAGAGACAATTGAATTTGTAATGGATATTTTTTAATCAGTAAATTCTATTTATATATTTATTTACCCAGACTATATTTGCATTGGTTTTATCTCTTTGTTACATTCATTTAGAATAAAATTCCAATTTTTATTATTTGATTATGAGATTTTTTTTTTTTCATTGATTTTTTTTTTTTTATTTAATTGTTTATTTTTTCAATATTTATTTATTTTATTGAGAGATTCATTTGTATATCTCATAAAAATAAAATCTAATTTATTTTATTCATAAAAATCTGGTGTGACTGGCGCACAGCACACAACTTTCTCTTACCTTCGGTAATCGAAAGTTGTGTTCTGTGCTTGTCACACCAGATTTTTTGTGTCGACATATATTTAGTTCCCGACAATACGGAACATTTGAATTCAGATGTAAAATTTATAAGTATGGGAAAATATTTATATTTTGTTACCATGGCAACCATTTCTCCTATCTTTTCTATGAAATACAAGAGTAAAGTGGTCTTCAGAAGATTTCAATTGAAAAATGAGAATATACATTTTAAAGAGCATCTAAAAAATAATTGATTTTTGAATTTTAAAAAAAATCGTTGGAGCAAATTTTGAGAAAATCGAAAAAAAACTGAAAAAGTACATCAGTAAAGTACTAGTACTCTTTAGCCGATTTTGATTAAAAGCTTATTTTTCCGGTCCCGGGGGTGTTTAACTTAAATATAAAATTTCAGCCTCATAGCTCAATTCCTTCATGCTTAAAATTTGACACACACCCACCCACCCACCCACCCACAGACAGACCATGTCGCGAAAACCACTTTTTTGGATTCAGGGGACCTCAAAACGTGAAGATCCATCAAAATCTCGACATCGAATTTTTGACATGAATCCAATACTTTCTCTCTATATATATATTACATATATACATAGGTAAGAGAAAGTAATAAAAACTTTTTAAAAATATTATTGTTTTATAAATAAAAAAAAAATTATAGATGAAATTTAAAAAGATTAAATATTTTTTTATTTCAATACATGAATCACTTAATATTTTTAAAAGGACAAAAAAAAAGTAGGTACCGCCGAGAGTTGAACCCTGGATTTGCCGATTTGTACTCAGCATGCCCTAGCACTAGCCCATAACACCGCTCTCGGTTTAATCAATCGCTTCATCCAAGTCCAGCATTCTGGTAAGGCATGCTGAGTACAAATTTATAGTTCCGTGGTTCAAATCCCGGCGGATCCTATTATTTTTTTGCTCTAATAAATTATTATTAATTAATACGGGGGGTTCTCGTAAATTCCATCTAGAGTGCGGTACTTTGGGGGGAAATATTTTGAACTGATTTTACAGTATTAAGTCATTTATTAAATTTAAATAGCTACTATGATCTAGTGGTAAAGCATCTTGAGTGCAGATCCGTGGTTCAACTCCAGATGGCGTCCTACTTTTTTTTTTTTTTTTGTTTAAAAAATTCAGAAAGATTTATTATTATTGACAAAAAATTGACCCGAAATGTCTCGGTATTTTTTAAGCAAATAGAGGTTTATTTTTATTTTTTGCCTCGCTGATTTAATATTTTCAAACTTTTTCAACAACAATCAATTGTTACAAAGGCTTTAGTTTTGGCTGCACCTATTTTCATTAAGGCCGATATTTGCATCACTTCTAGTCAACTAGAAAACTTATCCGATTGATAGCAGATCATCCAGATAGTAAGCAAGAACAAGCTTAATCTTCGATGTTAAAAAGAAAAAATGAGTTTTTTGTGGAGGTATTGTGAAGTTAAAAACTTAATAAAGGCTTCATTTTTAGGCCGTAGTTAGTTAACTGCGATCTGTTATTTATTCAAATGATTAGATTAACTAAATGTGAAAAGACTAAAAAATCATAGTATTGGCGACCGTGACAAGACTCAATTTTTTTAATTTGTAAAATAGATTTTTTTGGGATTTTTATACTCAATTTTGTTTAAAAATTAATTTTTGAAATAATTATAGTTTCTTAATATAATCCGAGTGATCGTTAGTTAATAAGAAGTGAAGCAACCGGCCCTTACTCAATTAAAATGAAATTTAAAGCAAATTTTGTGAAAATACAAAGAAAAAAGTTCAAATAAAAGTGTCATTTCCTGTTTGCCGATTTTATTCAAAACATTGTAATCTAACTTTCTCTAGTTTATCCTTTCTTTCATGAATGAAACTGAAAGTGTTTAGAGTAAAGTAATAGTATTAGTAGCGTAGTTATCCGTTTTCTTTCACCCCCCCCCCCACTCTCACAACTCGTAACATATAATTCTCATCTCACATACAGATATGTTACATACATACGTTCTTTCCCTTTCTGTTTCTGGCATTTAGAAATTGTTTCTAAACTAAATAACGCTTTTAATCATTTTAAACTAGTAACTAAGTGAAAATGAAATTCACTCTTCCATGGATTATATTATTAATTCTTGTATGTGGTGAATTCCTATCAATTTTTAAATTATCAGTTAAAGATTTGAATATATATATGTAAAATTTATATTATATAGGTAAAAAAAAGGAAATTAATTAAAAAAAAAAAAAAAAAAAAAAAAAAAAAATGAGTGTATTTTCATTAAAACATAAAAGAGAATTCTTCTTCTTTTTCTTCTGAATATTATCTTACAAAGAAGAAGGCGTTTTAATTAATTAGCCAAAAAGACGGCTGTTTTAAAACAAAAAAAGGATGAATAACCTCAAAGGGTTTTTGAATAGAAAAGGAATATAGGGAGTTTAGAAAAAAAAAAAATTTTAACGAACTGATAAAATTATCTTCATCAAAACAAGATGTTTTTTTTACTTACAAGGGGACCCTAAGATTAGTGGGTCGAGATTTTGATGGATATACACGTTTTGAGGTCTTTTGAAAAAAGTGGTTTTCCCGAAATGGTCTGTCTGTGTTAAATTTTAAGCATGAAGGAATTGAGCTAGGTGGTTGAAATTTTATATTTAAGTTAGGCACCCCTATGGGACGTGACACGAAGTTTTTAATTAAAATCAGCCAAAGAGTACTAGTACTTTACTGATGTAGTTTTTTCAGTTTTTTTCGATTTTCTCAAAATTCGCTCCCACGATTTTTTTTTTTTTAATTCAAAAATCAATTATTTTTTAGATGCTCTTTAAAATATATATTCTCATTTTGCCATTGAAATCTTCTGAAGACCACTTTACTCTTGTACTTCCATAGAAAAGATAGGAGAAATGGTTGCCATGGTAACAAAATATAAATATTTTTCTGTCTATAAATTTTACATCTTGAATTCTAATATATCGGCAGAAATTAAATATATGTCGACACGACAAATCTGGTGTGACAAGCACAGAACACAACTTTCGATTACCGAAGGTAAGAGAAAGTTGTGTGCTGTGCGCCAGTCACACCAGATTTTTAAATTAAAAAATGAATTTATTGTTATTATTAATCACATATTAATTAAGAAATTTTTAAAATAAGCTTGTTAGATGATTTATTTAAAAATCAACTGTCAAATTAGTTCAGCATTCTTGCAATAGATGGCAGGCTAGTCTAACAGCCGATATAGTATTAGCCTATATTTATATATTTTTATGCTTTTATAAAAGATACATAATATATAATAACATTTATAAAGTATTTATTGTTAAAAGATCAATGAAAATCAACCAAAGGCATTAAATATTATTAGCTACCATTCTGACATCTCTTGGCAAATTTTTGAATTACTTGATTTTTGCGCACAGCACACAACTTTCTCTTACCTTCGGTAATCGAAAGTTGTGTTCTGTGCTTGTCACACCAGATTTTTTTTACATTCTATTGCGTGTTTTCGTCCTTCGCACTATAAAACAAATATATTTTGGACATTTCTCTAAAATACAATTAATTAAATCTCTTTCATTATTATTATTTAACCTCAAATTGTGTGTGTAGGTTTGTTGTTTATGTAGTTGATTAAAAACAAAATTTCTTTGTGTGGTGAGATAAAATATATAATCTGTACCAACAGTCGCCCGGTAGATCTCTCTTCCTTCGGGGTTATGGAGAGACCACAAAACCTCCCTGGAATCCTCCATTCTATAAACTATGTTCTATGGATAGGAAGAGAGAGAGAGAGAGGGTGGAGGGATAATGCTTGGAACGCAATACGCGGGTCATTAAATTCAAATTCCCATCCCTTTCATGTGTAAGTGAATATTATCAACACCATATATATACAATAGAATATCTCTCTCTCTCTCTCTCTCACGTACTTTACATGATACGGAAACGATAAGAGAGAGAGAGAGAAATGAAAATAAAATCTTTAATTTTCATTCCAACTTGGAATTAACCTTTTTGAGATTCCTTAGATTACATACCTTTAAAAAAAAAAAAGAGGAAGGATAATTAAATTTCTCTAGAAAGAAAAAAAAAATTCTACCTGCTGGTGGTATGCTTGTTTGTTGTTCAGAGGAATTTACAAATAATATAATTAAAAAAAAATCTGTTGTGACTGATCGCACAGCACACAACTTTCTCTGACATTCGGTAATAAAAAGTTGTGTTCTGTGCTTGTCACACCAGATTTTTTTGTGTCGACATATATTTAGTTTCCGCCGATATATTAGAATTCAAGATGTAAGATTTATTTGTAGGGTTATATATATATATATATATATATATATAATTTGTTACCATGGCAAGGCCGGATCCAGAGGTGTTTTTCGGGGGGGGGTAATTTGGTGTGACTGGCCGCACAACACACATTTTTTTCTTCATTTCAGTAATGTTAAAGGCGCATTTTGTACTTGTTTTGCCAGAATATATATACAAATTAAATTT
>JAKCPI010010567.1:0-70732 GCA_023213315.1 Euborellia annulipes
CAATAGTCTAGCAGGTAGCGTGTTCACTCATTAACTTGAGCTTGGGGTTCGAATCTCTCGCCTCGACTTATTTTTTTTTTTTTATTAAATTATTTATTTTATTGTTTTATAATTAAATAAATTGATTATTTAATATTATAGATTATTTATTAATAGAGAAATTTTGTGAACGGGGTGATGTTTGTTTGTTTTCCAACTGATCTTTTAAAAAATAATTCATTGTCTTTTGTAAAAATTATTCCGCTTTAATTAATTGTGCTAGATGCTGAAAAAATTTTTGTTTCAAATGTTTTTATGATGATTATCATTCAGTCTCACGTTTGTAATAAAAAAAGCATAATGTATAAATGCTTATAATGTAAAATCAAGAAATAAGATTGACAAACTTTTTTTACTTATTAATAGCCTAAATTATAGTATTTTGAAGAATAGTTTATTAAATAATAGCGTACTTATTTGGTAGTTATTTAAAATATTGCATATTGCAATATAATTATGATTTAAATTTTAGTCTTTTTTTTGTTAGCAAAATAACAGTATAGTTATTTATTAATAAATAAATTATACTGTTATTATTAAGCACAAAAAAAGACTAAATTTTAAATCATAATTGTAATTACATTCAAATAGCAATATTTTAAATAACTACCAAACAAGTCGTGCACGGGATTCGAACCCTGTTAAGCCCACTTGGTAGGTAGTCACGCTACCTACTAGACTATTGTCGGCCATTGTCATATAGTAAAAAGTTTCAATCTTAGTATATAAGCGGACTTTGAATTTTTTTAAACGTCATTTTCTCCGAAACTATTGAGCGTTGCGCGTTACTATTTCAAGGGGGTGAACCCCCTAACGGTATTAATTTTTTTTATATGTATTTAATGACTGTATCTAATAACGGGTAATACTGGCTTCTTAGTAACCTAATTTGAGGAAAAAAAAATATTACAATATTTTTTAGGGATGTTTTTTTTTTTTTCTTTAATTAGAAAACGATTCATCCTCCTATCAAACAAAGAGAGATCAAAAAGTATTTTTACTTTCTCTTACCTATGTATATATGTAATATATATATAGAGAGAAAGTATTGGATTCATGTCAAAAATTCGATGTCGAGATTTTGATGGATCTTCACGTTTTGAGGTCCCCTGAATCCAAAAAAGTGGTTTTCGCGACATGGTCTGTCTGTGTTCAATTTTAAGCATGAAGGAATTGAGCTTTGAGGCTGAAATTTTATGTTTAAGTTAGGCACCCCCCTGGTACGTGACACTAAGCTTTTAAACAAAATCGGCCAAAGAGTACTTGTACTTTACTGATGTACTTTTTTAGTTTTTTCGATTTTCTCGAAATTCGCTTAAACGATTTTGATTAAAATTCAAAAATCAATTATGTTTTGGATACTCTTTAAAATGAATATTCTCACTTGGCACTGTTTGAAGCACAATTTCTCTTGTACTACATAGGAAAGATAAAAGCCATGGTAACAAAGATATTTTCCCATGTTATTAAATTCTAATATATGAAACTAGATATATGTCGACACAAAAAATCTGGTTTGACAATCGCAGATTACCTATTAGCGAGGGTAAGGGAGGATAGTATGCTCTGCGGCCAGTCACACCATATATTTTTCTAGCAAAACGGGCATCTGCTATTTTCGGGGTTTTAAATATTGTACGTATATCTTTCCGTTCCATTAAAAATAAATTAAATTAAATTTATTATATAGAGTCTATGTTTAAATATAGAATAAGATTTGAGGGATTTAATATATTTTAATTTCTCATTAGGCCTTAATTTAAATTCTGAAATCATTTGACCAATTTTTATGGGTTTTTTTTCTTTTTTTATACAATTTTTACTTTCCCTTACTTATTAGATTATATGTATATGAATATATAGAGGGGCGTAAGTATTGCATTCATATTAAAAATTTTAACCTCAAGATTTTGAAGGAAATTCAGGTCATAAAAATCAGTGAAAAAAATATTTCCAGAATGAAAAGAAGAGGATGAATTTTAATATTTAGGTTAGGTACCCCCCCTGGCTTGTAACGGGAAGCTTTTGAACAAAATCGGCCAAACAGTACTAGTACTTGTTCAGTTTTTATTTTTTTTTTATTTGCTCATACGGTTTTGATTAGAATTCATAAATCAATTATTTTTTAGATTCTCTTTAAAATATATATTCTCATATTTTTTTGAAGCACACTTTACTCTCGAACTTCATAGGAATGAAAGAAGCCATAGTAACAAAATATAAATATTTTCCCATGTTTATGAATTTTAATATATTGGTGGAAACTAAATATATATCGACACATCTGGTGTGCTGTGCGATCTGTCACACCAGATCTTTTGAACAAAGGCAACGAATTTTTACTTTTTTTTTTTTTTTACCTATATGATGAAAATAAAATTGTTTAATAAATTCTATAATTATTATCTGCGAAATCTATGTGGACGTAACTGTCCGAGAGTGAGAAAGAATGAATCACGTCAGGCACCTGAGTGTACGATATATGATAGACAACTAAATAAAATGGAAAGCTCACATTTTGATGGTACCGTATAGACAAATTATTCCAACTTTTGTGCATTCATGTTACAAGTGGAGTTACCCAACCCGAGGATCTGATTGCCATTTAATTTGTAATTTCAATCAATAAATTCCCGATTAATTACAAAAGAAAATTTTGAAGATATTAACATTCAATATAAATAGAATTAATTATCAAATAATAATTGCGAGATTTTATTTCAAATTTTTCTTTATAACACATTAAATTCGAAACTACTGACCGGATTTTTATGGGCTTTTTTTTTTAATTAACTATATTAAAATTACGAGGGTAGTTTTTACTTTCTCTTACCTCTATATATAGAGAGAGAAAGTATTGGATTCATGTCAAAAATTTGATTCCGAGATTTTGATTTTGATGGATATATACGTTTCGAGGTCCCCTGCCTGTATGGGTTCAATTTAAAGCATGAAGGAATTGAGCTAGAAGGTTGAAATTATATATTTAAGTTAGGTACCTCCCTAGGGCGTGAAAATAAGCTTTTAATCAAAATCGGCCAAAGAGTACTAGTACTTTACTGATGTAATTTTTCAGTTTTTTTCTGATTTTCTCAAAATTCCCTCCAACGATTTTGATTAAAATTCCAAAATTAATTATTTTTTAGATGCTCTTTCAAATGTATATTCTCATTTTCCCATTGAAATCTTCGACTCTTGAACTTCTTAGGAATGATAGAAGCCATATATAAATATTTTCCCATGTTTATAAATTTTACATCTTGAATTTTAATATATCGGCGGAAACTAAATATATGACGACACCAAAAATCTGGTGTGACAAGCACAGTGTCACACCTTTCTTTTACCGAGGGAAGAGAAAAATTTAATAGAGATGGGGTCTAAATGGCCTTAGATGCCGAAAAAGACCATAAGACACGTAATAATAATCTAGTTGAAACATGAATTCATAAGGTGAATTAAAATAAAAAAAAAAAAAAAACACCACTGCTGGAGGTTCTGATCGGAGGCTCATGGCCCACCAAAAAAATAAAACAGATTAATTATAGATTTTCCATTATGAACTTCTTAACAGCATTTTAATGGGGATTTTTTTTTTCAATGAATATAATACGAGGATAGTTTTTATTTATAACAAAAAAAAAAAAAAAAAATGAAAATGAATTATATATTAATAAAAACTAAATTAAATTTAAACGTCTAGTTGGTCCGTGATCTTTAGCCTCTGGGGCTCCAGGTTAACTTCCCGTTCCAAGCGAAAAAAAAAAAATTATTTCAATTAAATTGGGTACCTATAATTTGAAATAAATAGAGATGGGGGAGGAGGGGGGGACGACCCCAAAAACAAAATAATAATAATATCAAGTTAAAAAACAGGATTTCATTAAAAAAAAAGAGTGTGTAGGGGGGGGGGAGTGGGGGTTAAACAATTGTGTCAAATGTATGTCATTAATTCCAATATTTACGAGTATATCACTTTTGAAGATGAAAATCAATTGTTTATACTTAATATTAAAACATACCACCTAGTGTTTTTTTAGATTTTTAATTTAAAATCTTGTAAAATAAAAAAAAATGACTAGCTGTACGGCCCCGCTAAAGGCGTAAATGAAATATAAAATTAATTTTTATGCTAGATTCGTCATGCGAATGACATAATGAGTGAAGTGAGTGATCTTGAGAAAGAGAAGGAGAGTGAAATGAATGCGGGGGGGGGGAGGATAAATAAAATGTTATCGATCACCGCCCCCCCCCCACCTCCCTCCCCTCCCCTCTCCTGCGAATGAGTGCAATAGAGAGCAGAGAGAGAGAGAGAGAAGACATGCGCCAACCGCCCCACGGGACTTTTGCTGCTTGTTGTTTTGTTCACGCACTCACAGTAGTTTAGTTCGCCTCTCGCCTCCCCAAAGGCTACTACACACACTCAACAACAACAACAACAACAACAACGACGGCGATTAATATTTGTGATTGTTAATTAATACATCTGGAGGACACCCGGCCTAGAGATACAGGTAGGGTGTACAGTACTTGCAAATATTGATTTCCCATAAATTCTCTTGAAATTATCATTAAAATTGACCTCCCTTAAGATTGGGCAAAATTGCATCCCCCTGGAGTCGAACCAGGACCTCCCGGCGGGTGGACTACCCTTATCCTAAGTCCGGCGCCAAATTTTGTCCAATCTTAAGCACAAATATAACTCGCAAATTTGCTATCTTAAACGATATATTTACTGGCTAATGAACAGTCTATTTGACCATTGATTGAAAAAAATTACATCCTTCTCCTGGTTAATACTTGAAATTATCCATTAAACAAATCGGTGAAGCTAAAAAAGACAACAGCATCCCAGTTCTGGACCGAATTGCAAAATTATTAAAATATATTTAAAAAAAAAAAAAAATTTGTAGAAACTTTTGATTTTATGTTTAACATATTCCTCGGAAGTGAATTGATAAAATGTAAGTTTTTTGTTTTTGTATCTATTGCAGAAGTGGCTATATAATTCGATATGTGTGCGTTTCGTCGATATTCCCCATAGACTACATGTTAAATTTCAATTAATTACACGATACCCCTGCGTCAGATCTGCTTCAAAATTTTATTTTATACATATGTGATAGTGATTAATAACATATTTAAAAAAATTAGCTTTTAATCTAACAAAGTGCTTTAATGTCCGAACAACCTTAAACTATCAGATAATTAATTATTTAATTTTTATTATTATATATTTTTGAAAAAAAAAAAAAAAAAACCCATAAAAATCCGTCAAGTAGTTTCGCATTTAATGCGTTATAAAGAAAAAAATTGAAATTAAATCTCACAATTATTATTCTATAATTAATCATATTTATATTAAATTTTAATTATTCTTTTATTACACTCTTTATGGTTCCCTTGGTTTTTTTTTTTACCGTTGAAAAAAAAATATCCCATATACTCAAAAAATGGCCTGATCCGTGCGCGCCTCAACCTCGCGATAATATTTAATTTAATCTCTTTTTTTTACAAAAAAAAAAACCTTTTCGGTTTTAGACGCCATTTAGGGGTTTTCTCTTTATTTATATCATTTTAAATACAAGTACCCGGGGGCGTTCCACACGCTGATTGTTCGGGGTCACCAATCCCGAGCTTGCACCATGCTTAACCGTATTATTTAACAGATTTTAAATTTTTAATTCTATATATTTTGCAAAAAATCCGTCACGTAGTTTCGTATTTAATACTTTATAAAGAAAAAATTGAAATTAATTAATTAATTAACACCTCCTTGCTTCTGTAAGCTTTAAGAGATAACATTTCGTCAAAAGTGTTAAAAAATTAATGCAATCCAGAGGGTGCCTTTAATATTTTAACACCATGTTTTATCTATAAAACTAACCTAAAAAATAAGATTACAATTTTGACAGGTTAACGTCGCTGTTAAAATTTGGTTTAGAAAAAAAGAATTTTTTTTTTTTTTAAGTTTTACTTTTTAACATCCAATTTATGATGTTAAATTTTAACGTCTGCTTTTAGAGTAAATGAGTTATTCCCATAAATAAAATCAATTTTAAAATCATCCTTGTAAAATTTAAAAAAAACATAAAAATGTAAACGCAATTTTATCAGCGTTTTTATTAACGTGTTTGTTACTTTTATCACAAAAACTATGTCAAAATCATAAACTTACTTTAAAGGTTATTTTCATTCATTAAACATGGCGTTAAAGGCATGGTCATAATTTTTAACACTTTTGATTAAACATTTTGCTTACAGAATAGCAGCAATTTGAGACAAGGAGGTGTTAAAATGAATTAACGTTGATTTCAGATGTTTAAAGATAACGTTTTTTTTTTTTTGTTAAAGAATAGACCTGTTAGGGTGTTTAGTAGGAACTGACCGAATATTCGGTTTCGGCCGAAAATCTTGATTCAGTCGGACCCTATCTAGTGTTTAGAAATATATTTTAGATTTTTTTTTTTTTTTTTTAAATAAATCTATATATAATAATTCTCCTTAATATAATAATAGCAGTTTCCGTCTGTCTGTCTGTTCCTCCTATTGGGAAAAACATGCGTAACACCTTCGGTCCTATTCCGCCTTAAAATGAATTTTCTAAGAGAAAAGCATTGGGTTCTATTTATTTATTTTTTATTGAAATTTTTATTTATTTATTTATTGAGAAATTAAAGCAAATAATTAAATCTCTCAAATGAAAAATAATCAAAATTATTATATAATAAAATTTTTGAAAATATTTAAATTTAAATCTCATAATTATATTCTATATATTTATTATATTTAATATTTAATAAAAGAAGAGTGTCGAAATATCTCTTGGTCCGTTTGTCACGTACTATTGTCCAAATTCCTGTAATATTGAAACGAAAATTTGCATTCTTATGGAGAGACCCGAAAAGAAAATTCAGAATTTGCCTATTGGTAGGGACACTTGAAAAGTATCGATACTTTTGTTTCGATACCAGTACATTTTTACTCGATACTTTTTTTCGATACTTTTCGGTATCGATACTCTCTTTTCGATACGATACCAAGTACAAGTATCGATACTTTTTTTCGATACCGTATCCCTACCTATTGGTAAACATTGAGTTTTGACTTGCTTTATGAAAAATCAAAGCCAATTAATTAAAATAATTAAATCTCTCAAATGAAAAATAATCAAAATTGTTATATAGTAATAAAATTTTTCGAAAATTAGATTTTATATCTCACAATTATTTTCTATATATAATAATTGTGGAGTGTCTGTCTGTTTTTTTTTTTTTTTTTTTTTTTTTTTTTGGAATGGGTGCATAAGGTCCGAAGACCTATAATGACTAGGGATACGGTATCGAAAAAAAAGTATCGATACTTGTACTTGGTATCGTATCGAAAGGAAAGTATCGATACCAGAAAGTATCGGATGAAAAGTATCGATACCACCAAGTATCGAGTATTTTTTTAAGTATGAGTATTTTTCCTCTTTTTTTTAAGTTTTTTCGGCATCTTAGGCTCCTGACGTCGTTCAAAGGGCTCAACGGAAGATCAAAGGGGTATAATTGTATGCCATTTTTCCCAAAGTAATGAGCACCAGGAGGAGGGGGGTTTTCTCAACCAAAATACGGATTTCGCCAAAATAAAAGTCTGTCCATTTTCACTGGTCGACAAAAATGAACCTTTTTTCTTTCACAAGAATAAGGATATAGATGAGATTCTAGAAATATTTTTCATAAATTTAAATATCATTTCAGTTTTTCCCCATCAGGCACACTTTTAGAGAGATATATAGAAAAATATTTTAATAGAAAAAGTGCTCTAAACGGCTGATGGAAAAATTCTAACTACAAATCTGAATTCACTCTAAAAAAATCTGGTGTGACTGGCGCACAGCACACAACTTTCTCTTACCCTTCGGTAAGAGAAAGTTGCGCACTGTGCTGGTCACACCAGATTTTTTGTGTCGAGATATATTTAGTTTCCGATAGCACCTTAGTTTCAAACTTGCATTTTAATTGTTGACTGCTTCAAATAAACTATGGTTATTTGTCAAAATTTTAATCTCATATTTGGACATTTTATACACAATATAGAATCGTAAATAAATACAAAATTTCATAAGAATTGGAAAAAAAAATTTTAAATGCCTAAAAAGTTCCAAAGGGGACCCCCTTTTGAATCGAAATTAACATACAAATCCCTATAGGAAATTAACATTAGGCCTATGCGAAGATAAGGTGGAAAGGAATTTAAAAAGAGTAGAGAGAGACGATAATGTTTGCAAGTGAGAGAGAGACATATATGTTTTCTTTGAAACAATTAAAGACACAAATAAATTTAAAAAAAATGGGAATTTAAATAATAATTGATTTTTAATCTAATAAAAAGAAAAAAGATTTAAATTCCGTTACCATGGCAACCATTTCTATCTTTCCTATGAAGAACAAGAGTAAAGTGGTCTTCAGAAGATTTCAACGGCAAAATGAGAATATACATTTTAAAGAGCATCTAAAAAATAATTGATTTATGAATTTAAAAAAAAATCCTTGGAGGGGAATTTTGAGAAAATCGAAAAAAACTGAAAAAGTACATCAGTAAAGTACTAGTACTTTTTGGCCGATTTTGTTCAAAAGCTTATTTTGAGCGTGTGGGAAGGTACCTAAGTTAAATATAAAATTTCAAATCCGGTAGCTCAATTCCTTCATGCTAAAAATCTGTCCACACATACAGACACACACACACACACACACACACACACACACACACACTACATACACACAGACCAATTTGCGGGACCCACTTTTTTGGACTCAGGGGACCTCAAAACATGTATATCCATCAAAATCTCGACATCGAATTTTTGACATGATCGCAATACTTTCTCTCCTATATATTTCATATATAGGCTAAGAGAAAGTAAAATGTACTAAATTCACTTATCAGATTTCTTTGTGAAGAGAACCTTGTCGACCAGTATTTTTATTAGTTTATATATTGGCCTTTCTATGTAATATTTGCGCACTTTTAAATTTAGTAAATACAGTTTGCAATAATACAAAAAAAATTAAATTAGAAATTTAATGTCATTAAATGAAAGGGTTTTTATTAAAAAGTATCAAATTTTCAATTATTAATAAATAATTATTAAGAATATGATGGAATAAAGTCTATCACACAAATATCGGCCAACTGTTATACATGTATATCATCTTACTATTTAAATATATCAAGAAAAAAAAGAATATGCGATATTCTTTGGCAGAATCGCAATTAAAATATTTATATAACGTTTAAAGTCTGTCTATATGGCCTAAGATGCCGAAAAAACTTAAAAAAAAAAATGAAATTTGAATGAGTACTTTTCATTCGATACCGGCAATCAAGTACTCATATGAGTAAAGTATCGAAAGAAAAGTATCGAGTAAAAAAAGTACTAGTATCGAAACAAAAGTATCGATACCAGGAAGTATCGATACTTTTTTCATGTCCCTAATAATGACCAATAGTCACATGCAGCCAGGAAGAAAATAAAAACAAAGAGGAGAAGCATAAAGGGGAAACTCAACTGCGGGAACTGAGAAGATGCCTGTTGAGGTTAGACTTGAAAGTCTGAAGATTGTAGGTTTTGGGGAAGATAGACGCAGGGAGCTTGTTCCAATCACGGGAGGTCATGGGGACAAAGGAAGAATGAAATTGTTTTGTTCTGTTAGTCGTGATCTGAACAGCATAGGGATGCTGGGAAGATGCCTCTCTTGTGTTCCGTGAATATGTTGCATTGGGTGGGATAATTGATTTTAATTCGGCAGAGCATTGACCATGGTAATACCTGTAGAAGAGAGATAGTCAAGATACTCTTCTTCTATGATCTAGTGACTGTAGGGATGCAGTAAGGGTAGAATCACCTATCTGTTTGTCTGTCACGCTCTATTTGACCAACTTCCCGTTGGAATTTTGAAACGAAATTTTGCAGTCTTATAGAGGACGTTATGTAGAGTCCCGGATAAATACTCGGGTCGCGAAATTCCTATAACTTTTTGAGTTATTAATTCCTAAAGTTACAATTTCTCCCATAGGAAATTTTTTTTTTTTTTTAACCCTTTTCGGCTACAGAGGCCATTTAGGGATTATTTATTTATTATAAATTTTAATATACAATGTACCGATAGCAACCGGGGGGCGTTCCACACGCTGATTGCTCGGGGGTCACCAATCCCTCCCATAGGAAATGTATAGAAAACAGAGTTGGCAGGTTTTATCCCGCCGAGTATAATACACGGTTTTATACATGAATAAAACTATCGCGGATAAAACTAGGCCGATTTATAAAAGGTATAAAACTGTAAAAAACCCCCCCCCCTGAAAAAAAGAGCTTAAAAGCTTTTTATATTTTATAATGTTTTAAAGCATTGACGATGTTGTTTGCTTTTTATTTAGTGAATAATATATTCAAAATGTTAACTCGTCGGGTTTGCGCATGCGAATCCAATGTTTTATACAAGTTTTATGCGCAATTTTTGTATAAAACTGCAAAATTGTGTATAAAACCCAACTCTGATAGAGAAATATCTATGTATTCTTTGCTTTTATCATATTCTATGGATTCTCAAGCAGACACTGGATTGGAATGGAATAATAATAATTTTTTATTCTTAATTAAGAAGAAAAAGGCCCTCGGGGCTTGGTGTTAGGGAGTTAGCGTGCTAACGTCGTATACCAAAAGTCGCTGGATCCCAGGCAACCTGATTATTTTTTTTAAGCCATTTGGATACCAAATTTGAAATTAAAAAAAAATCCAACTTTTAAAAAAATTCGATGGACAATAATGGTATAGAGGGGACCAAAGCAAAAGTCCCTCAAAAAAATGTCAAATTATTTCAAGGTGTATAAATTGACTTTTTTTTATAACCGCTGTGTAATCATTCCTCGCAATAAAATACTTGTTTTAATGTTTTTTTTTTTTTTCATGTATTGGGATCTATGGGAGAGGCGTGGCTTCACCTGGTGGCAAAAAATGAACTAGCGATTGTAGGATTGAATGGCTGAGCTGATACGCAAGTACTCGTGTTTTATGAGACAAAAAGTTTAATTAAAAATAAAAAATGGGTGTGACGATACAGGAAATTTGTAGGTTTTCTTCTGCCACACTTACTAATAGAAATTTTATTTGTGGAGATAATATTATTGATCCTGGTCATGTTTTAAAGTGAGTAATAGTAATGACAGTTTCAATGACAGACCAAATTCTTGCTTTCTGTTTACAAACAACAAGTTTACGAGAAGAATTTCATGAAATAAATGATCAAATTTCATAATAATAATAACAATTGGGATGGATGCTCGTATAAGGCTGGATTAGGAAGTACCTGCAAGCACATTTGGGGCTGTACTTTTATTCTGTAACCGCTATTTATGATATCTGATATGATGTTAGCCAAAAAGTGTTGGAAATATTTTATTGTAATAATAAATACAAGATAATTAAATGATAAATTAACTAAAAAATTAATACCGGTAATTAAATATAAAATTAATAATTTTTTTTTTGTACTTACAAAAATAATTTAGAAGATTTAAAAAATATCACGTGAATGTGTTTGGAGTGCACCACATAAATCAGCTCTTAAAAAAATACGATATGAGAGGCCTTTGCTCGAGCACAATTGTTTTGGAGAAAAACAAGAAAAAGATAGAGGCAAAAATTAAAAAGAAGGCTTCTAAATCTGATAGATTGATTCTTCTACAATAAAATTATTTATAATTTTCACTATACTGTCTTTTTTTTGGAAAAGAATGAAATCGAACTGTTTCATGCTTACATTTAGATGCATGACTTTTACACCCATAAACACAAAGTAGATACACATTGCTTTTATTTTTATAAGGAGAAAATTTCATATTTGTGAATATATTAGTGTATGTATGTATTATTTATTAATCTAACAATAATGTTTACTCGTGGGTTATAACTTTTTTTTAAATAATACAATTATATCAGATGTTTAAATGTTCTTGTCCCTTATATCACGTTAAACATAAGAAGGTTTATCCTACAATGGCTAGTTCGACTTTAAGCCACCAGGTAGCGTATTGAAATGCTAAAGATCCCAATAGGGAATTTAAATTTAAAATTAACGCTTTTATTTTATCAACGACATTTGGTGTGTATTTATACCAATATTGAAACATATCACCTTTATAGTCCATTAATTTTGAAACTACTTGACTGATTTTTTTTTAAGGTTGATTTCAGGCTTTATTTTTATGTTTCAATTAAAGTCAAGTGTTTATCAGAATTATGTTTTTTTTTTTTATGTATCTCACGTACAGAAGTCTTATCTCTTGTTAATGGAAAAAATATCAGATATTTCATTTAAATGTGGAGCGTTTTTTAGTTTTTTTATTTTATTTTTTTATTTTCTATGGTTATCATAATCTAAAAATATTTTCATTATCACCGTTATCGCATTCTCTGATTTGAAGAAGGTCAGCAAGTTGATTCTTATATCGAATGTCTGATAATAGTCCGAGAGCTGGCGACAAAAATGGGCAAGTTTTCTGAAGGCCGAATAGGTTGCATTTTAGTGATGGAAAGATACTCTAGAGTCAGCACTTGCAATCCCGGGGCGTTTAGCGGGAATAAGCCGGTAAAGTTGCGGGAAGATGGTTTTTCGCAAATATCTCGAAAACTATGCGGTTTTCAGAAAAAATTCATCTATACGAAAATAATCGAAATTAAATTACAAACAAAAATGGTCTAGTACATAATCACGCTAAAGTGAACTGTTCGAGAGATATAGAGGGGGTGAAATTTGTAATTAATATGAAAGGAGACACTGATATAGAGAAATATTTATATCTTGCCCTCTATATCTCCCGAACCGTTCACTTTAGCGTGATTATGCACCAGACCATTTTTGTTTGTAATTTAATTTCGATTATTTTTGTATAGATGAATTTTTGCGGAATACCGCATAGTTTTCGAGATATTTGTGAAAAACCATCTTCCCGCAACTTTACCGGCTTATTTCCTCTAAACGCCCCGGTACTGGATGTGCTGCCTCTAGAGTATCTTTCCATCACTAAAATGCAACTTATTAGCCTTCAGAAAACTTGCCCATTTTTGTCGCCAGCTCTTGGACTATAACTATCATTTCCTTCAAAAATTTAATTTTTACTTTCTCTTACCTATGTATATATGTAATATATATATAGAGAGAAAGTATTGGATTCATGTCAAAAATTCGATGTCGAGATTTTGATGGATCTTCACGTTTTGAAGTCCCCTGAATCCAAAAAAGTGGTTTTCGCGACATGGTCTGTCTGTGGGTGTGTGGGTGTGTGGGTGGGTGGGTGGGTGTGTGGGTGTGTGTCAAATTTTAAGCATGAAGGAATTGAGCTATGAGACTGAAATTTTATATTTAAGTTAAACACCCCCGGGACCGGAAAAATAAGCTTTTAATCAAAATCGGCCAAAGAGTACTAGTACTTTACTGATGTACTTTTTCAGTTTTTTTCGATTTTCTCAAAATTCGCTCTAACGATTTTGATTAAAATTCAAAAATCAATTATTTTTTAGATGCTCTTTCAAATGTATATTCTCGTTTTGCCCTCAAAATTGTTTGAAGCACACTTTACTCTTGTACTCCATAGAAAAGATAGGAGAAATGGTTGCCCTGGTAACAAAATATAAATATTTTCCCATACTTATAAATTTTACATCTGAATTCAAATATTCCTTACTGCCGGGAACTAAATACATGTCGACACAAAAAATCTGGTGTGACAAGCACAGTACACAACTTTTGATTACCGAAGGTAAGAGAAAGTTGTGTGCTGTGCGCCAGTCACACCAGATTTTTATTTTTATAATCAATTCACTGATATTTATAGCAGTTTATATAGTAGAATTTGGTGTTTTTTATAACCCTTTTTCGGGATTCTTTCAATGTTTTAATTAAAGATACCGAAGAGCGTTCCACACGCTGATTTTTCGGTGCCACCCATCCGTATTTTAATTTTTGCTTTACTCTGTTGACATGCGCGAATCGAATTTATTAATTATAAATTTTTAGAGGCTTTATCTCTTCAACTGTGGTCAATTGCACACGGCATTATTTGAACAACTTCCCGTTGGAAGTGGGAACTTCAGGAGAGTTCAAGAAAAGAGTTCTATCTCTTAAAGCAAATAATTAAATTATAGAGAATTAAATTCTGCATGTATTGGTTATTTACTTATTAAAATTTGGTGTGAGTAGATGGGCAAAATTAAAATTCAAAGATTTTCCAATTTCTATTCTGTCTGTCTGTCACGCTCTGTTTAGGCAACTTCCGGTTTTGAATTTTGAAATGAAATTTTTTATGCTTAAAGAAAACCATCTCGGGATTACAGGAAAATTATTTTCATCCCGAAATTCCTATAACTTTTTTTCGAATCATAGGCGTTTAAGTGAAAATTTTCAGAAAATTATTCGTTTAAAGGGTATTAAATTAAAATCGTGATTTTTACCAAAGTATTAAAATAAAATATAAATATAGGTATTTAAAATTAAAAATTGAATAAATTAAATCTCACAATTATTATTTTATAATTCAATCATTTCAACTTTTCTATTGTATTTTTGTCATTAATATGGATAGAGATGAAATAATAATATAAATGTCGTAATGTAGTAAAGAAACATGGTGTGAGTGGTCGGTGACGTCACGGCTTGTAACACAACATGCTAATAGAAGGGCGAAAAAATTTGAGGCCATTAAATAAAAGTTTCACTTTAAAATTATAAAATTTATAAACAGAAATAATATTATTTTATAATTAATGATAGATTAGATTAGAATCCGGGAAAATTATCCTAAAATTTCGCGGTTATTAAGTATGCTGTATTTGTGTTTTGTGTATATATTTATAAATACATCTCCTTAGTAAAAAATTGAGATACGTCAAAATTATTTTCATAGGAATTTATTTATTTTTTTTTTTTTAATTAAAAGAGATTATTTCGCAAAATTGCAATTTATGATGCAATTGTGAGTTTGTTAGTTGGATATACGAGTATATATATAGGGATGCTGGATTCGAGTCATTCCTCTCTCTCTCCCATCTTCTAGAGGATATTTTTAGCTTGTTTATAAGACGAAAAAAAAAGAACATGTATTAAAATAACGGATATACTGTGTGTGGAGCCTAGCAAGATAATAAATTAATAGTTGAAATAAAAAATAAATAGCGAGAGACGACCCTAAAATTCGTCACTTTAGTCGTGGGATTTTTCTTTCAAATCAATTCAATAATCATGTTGAAATAAAAATTTTTTTTTTTTTTTTTTGTTTAAAACTTTTGTTAGATATTCTGAAAGTAGACATTCTCCCGAGTAAAATGATATATCACACGTGTATATTTGGTTAAAAAAATATTTTAGGCTGCACTTAGAGCATCGCTAATTAGAAGACAATAATTAAAAAAAACAATAACAAACAATTAAAATTTAATAATGAATAAAAGCGAAAGTTAAATTAATTAAATATTATTATTATTAAATTAATTATTATTATTATTATTATTATTAAAATATTATTAATATTTAAATTTAAATAATTTTTAATTGAGAATCTTTTTAAAACCCACAAATATTTATTTTTTAACCCTCTTCCGACCATTTAGGGGTTTTTAGGGGAGTTTATTTCTTTATTATATTAATAATAATATACATTGTATCGATGACAATCGTGGGGGCGTTCCACGCGCTGATTGATTGAGATCACCAATCCCTAGCTTGGCATCACTTAACCTCAACGATTGGGGTGACTATTAATCTACTCCGTTGCCGCGATTTATTTATTTAATTGTAGAATTTCTTTATGATCTATATATAATACTAGCGGAGTGTCCGTCTGTCTGTCACGCTCTGTTTGACCAAATTTTAAAACGTAATTTTGCAGGCTTATAGAGGACGTTATGGAGAGTCCTGGAAAAATACTCGGGTCCCGAAATTCCTATAACTTTTTGAGTTATTATTTTCTAAAGTTTCGATTTCTCCCCTAAAGAAATGTTTATATATTCTTTGCATTTGTGTATTCCATGAATGTAAACAAAACTTCAAGCAGGCACTGGACTGGAATAAGTAGTAATAAAATTTTTCTTAGCCCTCGGGGCATGGCGTAGAGGTTAGCGTGCTAACCTCATATACCAAACGTCGCGGGTTCGGACCCCAGGCAGTCTAATGATTTTATTTAAGCCATTTGGATAAATAAGAATGCCTGGACCCCATATATGTATATTTATTCAATAACGGTTATCGTTTAAAGTCTTATATGGCCTATATTGCCGAAAAGACTGTATGAATGTGTGTGTGAGTGTGAGTGTGAATGAAAAAAAGTGAGAGTGTTTATTATTTAAAAAAAAAAAAATGCGAGGAGGGTCCGCCGCAGTCGGGCCCGAGTCTGCTGGAGGGGGCGAAGCCCAAGGCGGGCGGTGCGGCTAGTAATCATATAAATAAGAGAATTTTTTTCCAATATTTTTCACAATTAATATGCAAAAATAAGGAAATTTAATTTTTATTGAATATATGTATAAATTTGTTGCTTATTTGTTTTCAATTAGCAATACATATTTATGAAATAATTGCATTCGGAATAGAAATCAGATATTAAAAGATTTTAATGGAAATACTCGTTTTGAGTCCAAAAAAGTGGATATTTCAAAATCAAATATCTCAAGAATGAAAATACCTACGAGGGTGAAATTTGATAAATGTTAAAAATGCCATGTATAAAAGTTGACGCTTCCATACACAAGATTTTGTGTCTACGGGAAGGAAATAAATAATAATAATAATAATTAAGGTGCTCTAAAAACCGTTAGAAGACGATTCAGTACGGAGTTACTCTAGGCGGTAAGAGATGGCGTTAGTTTTTCCCATAGGGATACAAGAGATTTATTCCATTTCATTTGAAAGATTCCAGCTAATTAATTAAGGGTAGAAAATTAATAATTTTTTAACACAATGATTACTAATTTAATTATCTATAAGATATAGAGCGAGGGATTTTTTAAGAATATCTTTTATTTAATGCGATTAACCTAAAAAAAAAAAATTTAATTTTTCGAAAATCAAAAAAAGGGCTTCTATAAGTTGTAGATATTTTAAATAGCTTTAATTAAAAAAAAAATTTGAGGTCGATAGCTTCAAAATTGTGGCCGCCGGGAAACTCGCACCCCGAGACGCGCACCTTAAGTTATAACTACCCCCTAGCATGCAATTTCTAGCTTTTGTTCAAAATCGGTCAAAGAATACTAATACTTTACTGATGTACGGAAGGTCACTTTAAGCCCCCATGAGTTTTTCAAATTGTGATTATTTCATTGTTTTTATAAAAGAAAATCAAAATCTTTATTGGAAATTTTCTAGGCTTGAACCATGAAAGTTTCCATTAAAAAGATATAATATTTTTTTAAAACAATGAAATAATCACAAGTAGAAAACGCATGGGTGGGACTTAATATTGACCTTCACTGTACATTTTTTTTGATTTTCTCAAAATTCGAACTAAGGATTTTGTTTAAAATTCCAAAATCAATTATTTTTTAGATGCTCTTTAAAATGTATATTCTCATTTTTCCTTCAAACACTTTACTTCCTACCTCTTAAATATGATCAGAAAATAAATACGATCAGAAACAAAATATAACAATAAAGATCTTGTGTTTGTGTGTGTGTCAGGACAACACACCACTAGAGGTAGATGAAAGTAGTGTGCTGTGTTGTGAACTCACCAGATTTTTTTTTTTTGCGTGCAAAGATTTTTTAGTTAGTTATTAGAGCAAATTTTCTTGAATAATTTGAAATTCTAATTTTAGAGAGAGGATGAAAGAATGCTACGTTTATTTTTCCTTTTACTTTTTTTTTTTTTTTTTTTGCAAGTGGATTTAATGATAGTCTGGAATTTAAGTCGTAAGTCAATAAAGGAGATTAAAATAAGGTTTCTTTGATCCAATAAAATTGCATCATTGATGAGAAGCCATGATCTGATTAAAATTTAATTATTTAAATGATTAATTATTCGCTTCCCCCCCCTGGACCCCCCGCCAGCTGGCTCGGGCCGCACGGCGAACCCTCGCCTTTTCTTAATTGGACCCCGTTACGCATTAGTGTGTCAAGCGCCAGCTACCGAGTTTTGAGAAAATTAACATTAAAGTTTTTTGTTTACATTGGATTATATGAAATTTTTTTTTTGTCAATTGTGCAAGTAACATTAAATATAAATTTTTTTAGGACATATTTCATAAAAAATATTATTAATTATAGCATTTGAAACAATATTCCGTGCTTAACTCAATTTTTAATTTTTTTTTGGCGCTTGACACACTAATGCATAACATGGTCCAATTATAAAAAGAAAATTATTGCCCTCGGGGCTTGGTGTAGGGGTTAGCGTGCTAACCTCATATACCAAAAGTCGCGGGTTCGGACCTCAGGCAGTCCGATGATTTTATTTAAGCCATTTGGATACCAAATCCAATCCAGTGCCTGCTTGAGGATTTGTTTACTTCCATAGAATACACAACTGCAAAGAATACATAGATATTTCTCTATACATTTCCTATGGGAGAAATCTATTGCAAGAATGCTGAACTAATTTGACAGTTGATTTTTAAATAATTTATTTAATCTTATTTTAAAAATTTCTTAATTAATATGTGATTAATAATAACAATAAATTCATTTTTAAATTTAAAAAAAAATTAAAGATTATTGGGACATATTGTTTTTTTGTATTTGCTTGATAACAAAAAAATTAATTACGATAATTTTTTAATAAGTCATTAAAAAAAATTATAGCTCGATGTCCCAATAATCTCTTATGAATTTAATTCATTTAAAAAAAAACCGCATTGAAAAATTCCTTATAATAGTCTAGTTTATTTTTAACGTCACTCCTGAACCCCCTTAAGGAATTTTTTGAGCTTCCCCATTTGGGGATTTAGGACCGTATCTTTTTCCATAATGTCCAGTGGGCGTAATTCGAACGGAAATTGTTAAAACAGATATACGGACACTCTATAATTATATTTTAGACCCTTTTGATTCTTTTATATTTATTTTTTTTGATGAGTAGGTGCAGAAAATAATAAAACGCGCCCTGAGTGTTAGTTTAATTGCATTAAAATAAGTAAGTGAATTTGTAAATAGCCGGCAAATGTTGAATGACCTTTAAGAGACAGACACACAGACACATGTATGTAGGTTGTTGGAATTCTCTTGCACCTTTCAAAGTAATATTTATTGCTTATATTTTGCCACAGGCGATTTCTTGTCCTCATTTGGCGGAATCAAAATATGGTAACATTATTTATTTTTTTTTTTTTTATTAATTTCACTCTCTAATAGGATTTAATAAAAAAATGAGATTTCAAGGTGATATTATATAATAATAATAGATCGATATGTATTTTATAGGGTTTGTATTTTGTAAAAAAATCTTTCGAGCGATGCAAGTTGAAATAAAAAAATATATCGTAAATAACCGGTAAATTATGGGTCTTTTCTGCACGGATGTTATTAGAGGAATTATAGAGTATTAAATTCTAAGTCAGATAAATACCCATATGTTTATTGGTGTGATAGAAATTCGGTGTGACTAGATGGGTAAAATTAAAATTCAAAAATTCTAGTTAAAAAATTTATTGCGTTCAATAACTTTTTTGTAATTAATTTTACGATAAAAGAAGAGAATAGAAATATTATAGAGCGTTAAATTCTGCTTTCAATGAATATTTATTTTAAATTTGGTGTGAGTAGATGGGTAAATGGGATAAAAATTCAATTTGTACATCAAAAAATGATCTATTTTCAATTTTTGACCAATAACTTTTTTGAAATCAATTTTATGATAAAAGAAAATAATAGAAAAATTATAGAGCGTTAAATTCCGCTTCCAATGAATAATTAGTTGTCGAAATTTGGTGTGATTTAATGGGTAAAATTAAAGTTCAAAAATTCTTCTATTTAAGTTATATAAAAAAAATATTTTATCTCTTTTTTTGATCTATAAATTTTTTATAATCAATTTTACGATTAAAGATCAAAATATAAAAATTATAGTGTTAAATTCTGCTTCCAATGAATATTTATTTGTTAAAATTCGGTGTGACTAGATAGGTAAAATTGAAATTTAAATATAATTCAATTTGTACATCAAAAAAAGGTTTGTTTTCAATTTTTGACCAATAACTTTTTTGAAATCAATTTTATGATAAAAGAAAATAATAGAAAAATTATAGAGCGTTAAATTCCGCTTCCAATGAATAATTAGTTGTCGAAATTTGGTGTGATTTAATGGGTAAAATTAAAGTTCAAAAATTCTTCTATTTAAGTTATATAAAAAAATATTTTATCTCTTTTTTTGATCTATAAATTTTTTATAATCAATTTTACGATTAAAGATCAAAATATAAAAATTATAGTGTTAAATTCTGCTTCCAATGAATATTTATTTGTTAAAATTCGGTGTGACTAGATAGGTAAAATTGAAATTTAAATATAATTCAATTTGTACATCAAAAAAAGGTTTGTTTTCAATTTTTGACCAATAACTTTTTTGAAATCAATTTTATGATAAAAGAAAATAATAGAAAAATTATAGAGCGTTAAATTCTGCTTCCAATGAATATTTATTTGTTAAAATTCGTTGTGACTATATGGATAAAATTAAAGTTCAATAATTCCCCTATTTAAGTTATATAAAAAAATATTTTATTTCTTTTTTCGATCTATAAATTTTTTATAATTAATTTTACTATCAAAAGATCAAAATTGATAAATTATAGAGCGTTTAATTCTTCTTCCAATGGCTATTTATTTGTTTAAATTTGGTGAGAGTAAATGGGTAAAATTGAAATTTAAAAAAAAATTCAATTTGTACATCAAAAAAGATTTATTTTCAATTTTTGACCAATAACTTTTTTGAAATCAATTTTATGATAAAAGAAGAGAATAGAAATATTATAGAGCGTTAAATTCTGCTTCCAAAGAATATTTATTTGTCAAAATTTGGTGGGACTATATGGATAAAATTAAAGTTCAATAATTCCCCTATTTAAGTTATATAAAAAAATATTTTATTTCTTTTTTCGATCTATAAATTTTTTATAATCAATTTTATGATAAAAGATCAAAATAAAAAAATTATAGAGCGTTAAATTCTGCTTCCAATGGCTATTTATTTGTTTAAATTTGATGTGAGTAGATGGGTAAAATTGAAATTTAAAAAAAATTCAATTTGTACATCAAATTTCAATTTTTGACCAATAACTTTTTTGTGATGAATTTGACGATAAAAGATCAAAATAAAAAAATTATAGAGCGTTAAATTCTGCTTTCAAAGAATATTTATTTGTCAAAATTCGGTGTTACTTAATGGGTAAAATTAAAATTTAAAAATATCCTTATTTATAAAAAAAAAATATTTTGTTTTTTTTCGATCTATAAATTTTTTGTAATCAATTTTACAGATTAAAATAGAAAAATTATAGAGCGTTAAATTCTACATCCAATGGTTTGTTGAAATTCGGTGTGACTAGATGAGTAAAATTGAAATTCAAAAATCTCCATTTGTACATCAAAAAAAAATTTTTTTTTTGATCTATAACTTTTTTTTTATAATAAATTTTACGATAAAATAGATAAATTATAGACCGTTAAATTCCTCATCCAATGAATATAAATTTGTTAAAGTTCGGTGTGACTAGATGGGTAAAATTAAAGTTCAAAAATTCCTCTATTTATATTTAAAAAAAATTTATTTTTTTTTTTTTTTCAACTTTTTTATAATCAATTTTATGATCAAGACTATACATCGTTAAATTCTGCATCCAATGAGTATAAATTTGTTTAATTCAATGGAGGTTAACAAACAACAAAAATCCCCATTTACATTAAAAAAAAGATGTTCTTTTTTGTAACTTCTTTTTGTTTATAGGAAAGTTTGATGCCATTTTTTGTTTAAATCAATGATGAAGCATGTAGGTATATACGTATTTATTACAAACAAGTATTCATTTTATGTAAAAGACATCAGAAAAGAACAAGAAGAAGGAAAAAGGTTAAGAAACATTTGACCTCCATTAAAGAAAAAAATGTAAATTATTAATTAAAGATGACGTGTCAAATTTTTTTTTTTTTTTTTTTTGCAATAGGCTGTTTCAAAAGTTATCTGTTTCCTGAAGAGTCCAGATGTGAGATAATTGATTATAGAATGTCCTATTTTGATGGTAATAGAATTGAAATGAAAATATTCTGTTAAAAATTTTCAAGAGATATTCATAAACAAGTATAGGAAGTCACAAACTGTTTATGAGTATATGTTAAAAAATGAACTTTCATAAATCAATTTATGAAAAATTTCATACATTAGTTAAAAAAAAACCGTTCCTCGGGAGGTTTGAACTCGAGCTCTTCCCATCATACGTATGACGCCTTTACCATCTTTGTTAAGAATTTCATACTTTTTAAGCTTCGTAAATTTGATTCATTTTTTTTAACTTAAGGCGGAAAAGGAGCGAAGGTGTTACGCATGTTTTTCCCGCTAAGATGGCGTTGTGTGTCATAAAAAGTATGGCCAAAAAATCAAGTAATTGAAAAATTTGCCAAGAGATGTCAGAATGGTAGCTAATAATATTTAATGCATTTGGTTGATTTTCATTGATCTTTTAACAATAAATACTTTATAAATGTTATTATATATTATGTATCTTTTATAACAGAATAAAAATATATAAATACAGGCTAATACTATATCAGCTGTTAGACTAGCCTGCCATCTATTGCAAGAATGCTGAACTAATTTGACAGTTGATTTTTAAATAAATCATCTAAGCTTATTTTAAAATTTTCTTAATTAATATGTGATTAATAATAACAATAAATTCATTTTTAAATTAAAAAAAAATTAAAGATTATTGGGACAGATTGTTTTTTTGTATTTGCTTGATAACAAAAATATTAATTACGATAAATTTTTTAATAAGTCATTAAAAAAATTATAGCTCGATGTCCCAATAATCTCATATGAATTTGATTCATTTAAAAAAAAACCGCATTGAAAAATTCCTTATAATAGTTAGTTTTTTTTTTAAGTACGTTTAGACGTCGCTCCTGAACCCCTTTAATAAACTAGTTTATGAATTTGATTTCACAAACTGGGTATATTAAAATTCAAGCACGAAAGAATGTGAAAAACCAGGGCCGGATTTAAGAGAATGCCGCCTGTAGGCTAAAAGTCCATTTGCCGCCCCCTCTATAGTTAATATTTGCTTAATACATTTGTTTTTAACTATATTTAGAGAAAAAGTATCTATTGGATTCATGTCAAAAATTCGATGTCGAGATTTTGACGGATATACACGTTTTGAGATCCCCTGAATCCAAAAAAGTGTGTCTGTATATCTGTGAACAAAATATCTCAAGAACGGAAAGAGCTACTAGAATGAAATTTTATAATTAAGTTAGACACCCTCCCAAGGGGTGAAAATAAGCTTTTGAATAAAATCCGCCAAAAAGTACTAATACTTTACTGATGTACTTTTTCAGTTTTTTTTATTTTCTCAAAATTCGCTTCAACGATTTTGTTTAAAATTCATAAATGAACTATTTTTTAGATAATCTTTAAAAAGTATATCAGTGAAATTTTTCGTGGAAATCGTTTTAAGTTCACATTACTGATGTGGAAGTATTCTTAGCTCAGCGCCATCTATGAATCAGTTTGGAACTAAGAGCAACTAAATATATCTCGACACAACCCCAGCACGGTGTACAACTTCCTGGTGCGACAAATCACACCAGATTTTTACAATATATGTATTAATTAGGGTGGTCTTTAAAAATTGATTTTTGCAATTTATACCGGGGCACCCTACGATTTTGTTCTACTCATTAATAAAGAATTCTGGGAATATTTGCGAATTTTGTAGTTATTAATGTTCAATACAAAGTCGTAGGGCATTAGATTTGCTATAATTTGTCACATCAAACGAACTTATATAGACCAAATATTAACCGAGGTCAAAAGACAAATTTTTTTTTCTAAATGTAAAATTTGTCTAACTTTGACCGGCTGTATCTTGGTTAATATTTAGTCTACAAATTCTTTTCGTGTGCTAGATTATAGGAAATTTAATACCCTACAACTTTGCATTGGACTATAGTATACAAAATATGCTCAGATTACGAAATATAAGCAAAAAACTAAAAAAATGTCCAAAATTTGTAGATTTTTGCAAACAAAATATAAATTTATATATAAAATTCAAGAGGTTTTTACTCAGACTTTAAATATATTAATTCAAAAAATGCTGCTGAGGCAATATTAGGCCTTTCGGCATACAGCCATCTTCAGAGCGCTAAAAAAATATATATAACAAGATATATATATATATATACAGATATACAATAACTTAAAAAATTTCAAAAAATACCTTAGAAAAATACACCAAATCAAAATTATAGAGGAGAAAATTGAAAAATTTTAAAAAAATGAATATCTAATAAATAAATTAATATTACCAGACCACACGACAAAATATAAATATTTTCCCACGTTTATAAATTTTATATCTTGAATTCAATTGTACCCTACTGTCGGAAACTAAATATATGTCGACACAAAAAATCTGGTGTGACAAGCACAGTACACAACTTTCGATTACCGAAGGTAAGAGAAAGTTGTGTGCTGTGCGCCAGTCACACCAGATTTTTTAATGAGTAGAACAAAATAGCAGGGTGTAAATTGCAAAAATCAATTTTTAAAGACCACCCTAATATGTATTCTTAAATTCGTACATGAAATCGTCAGAAATACTTCATTTTAACTTTTGAACAAATTGCCAATCGGACACCCCCTGAATTTGTTGCCGCTTTAGGCTGCAGCCTTTTTAGAAATACAGCCCTGTGAGGAACGATTGAAAATTCATATTTTTTTTTACATTGCATTCAATGATCACTGATCCTGAAGATGGGACCGAAACGTTAAACATTTTATCATTCACTGTCTGGCTTGTAACTCCTTTACAATCATCATTTAATGTTTATTCACAAATGTGGTCCATTTCAAGGCCATTTAAAAGAGAGAGAGAAAATTTCCAATTATATAAGCGAGATTTTCTTAATCAATAGCTAGTTAAAAAAAATAAATAAATAAATAAATAATTATTTCTGACACCATAAAAATTTTACGAAATATTTGCTAATATTTTTTTTTTTTTTTTTTTTTTAATAAAAAAAGACATTTTCGTTTACAAAAAATAAATAAAAAAAATCTGGTGTGACTGATCGCACAGCACACAACTTTCTCTTACCTTCGTTAATCGAAAGTTGTGTTCTGTGCTTGTCACACCAGATTTTTTGTGTCGAGATATTATTTAGTTTCCGCCGATTTATTAGAAATCAAGATGTAAAATTTATAAAAATGAGAAAATATTTATATTTTGTTACCATGGCCTCCTATGAAGTACAAGAGTAAAGTGTGCTTCAAACAATTTTGAGAGCAAAATGAGAATATACATTTCAAAGAGGATCTAAAAAATAATTGATTTATGAATTTTAATCAAAATCCATAAAACGAATTTTGAGAAAATTAAAAAAAACTGAAAAAGTACATCAGTAAAGTACTAGTACTCTTTGGCCGATTTTGTTCCAAAGCTTGGTGTCACGTGCCAGGGAAGTGTCTAACTTAAATATAAAATTTCAACCTCGTATCTCAAATACTTCATGGTTTAAATTGAATTGAAATTTTCGAACTCAGAAGTCCTCAAAACGTGTATTTCCATTAAAATCTTGACATAAATTTCTAAATTTATATGTGTAAAAGACAATTTTATATTTTTGTTCTTAGAGGCACGCCGATCGTTATATAAAGATAACACGTTATCTATTCATATACCTATATTACGATTAATTTTCCGTTAGTTTGATAAAATTTTGTAATCAATTCAGGAGAGATAAATAAATTGATTGAATGTTATTATTTTTTTTTTTTTTTTAAACAAATACTCCCTATGTCTCGAAAAAATCTGGTGTGACTGGCGCACAGCACACAACTTTCTCTTACCTTCGGTAATCGAAAGTTGTATACTGTGCTTGTCACACCAGATTTTTTGTGTCGAGATATATTTAGTTCCCGACAGTACGGAACATATGAATTCAAGATGTAAAATTTATAAGTATGGGAAAATATTTATATTTTGTTACACATGACAACCATTTCTCCTATCTTCCCTATGAAATACAAGAGTAAAGTGGTCTTCAGAAGATTTCAATCGCAAAATGAGAATATACATTTTAAAGAGCATCTAAAAAATAATTGATTTTTGAATTTAAAAAATCGTTGGAGCAAATTTTGAGAAAATCGAAAAAAACTGAAAAAGTACATCAGTAAAGTACTAGTACTCTTTGGCCGATTTTGATTAAAAGCTTATTTTTCCGGTCCCGGGGTGTTTAACTTAAATATAAAATTTCAGCCTCATAGCTCAATTCCTTCATGCTTAAAATTGAACACACACAGACACACACACCCACCCCCCCACCCACAGACAGACCATGTCGCGAAAACCACTTTTTGGATTCAGGGGACCTCAAAACGTGAAGATCCATCAAAATCTCGACATCGAATTTTTGACATGAAACCAATACTTTCTCTCTCTATATATATATTACATATATACATAGGTAAAGAGAAAGTATTTATGAATTTTAATCAAAATCCATAAAACGAATTTTGAGAAAATTAAACAAAAACTGAAAAAGTACATCAGTAAAGTACTAGTACTCTTTGGCTGATTTTGTTCAAAAGCTTGGTGTCATGTGCCAGGGGGTGCCTAACTTAAATATAAAATTTCAACCTCGTATCTCAAATACTTCATGGTTTAAATTGAATTGAAATTTTCGAACTCAGAAGTCCTCAAAACGTGTATTTCCATTAAAATCTTGACATGAATTTCTAAACTTATGTTGTGTAAAAGACAATTTTATATTTTTGTTCTTAGAGGCACGCCGATCGTTATATAAAGATAACACGTTATCTATTCATATACCTATATTACGATTAATTTTCCGTTAGTTTGATAAAATTTTGTAATCAATTCAGGAGAGATAAATAAATTGATTGAATGTTATTATTTTTTTTTTTAACAAATACTCCCTATGTCTGAAAAAATGGTATAATAATTACATACAAATTTAATTAAAATAAGATTTGGCCCTATTATACGCTTCTTAAGGCGGTTACTGCAAACTTGACAAGCATGCATGCGCAATCTTTTTGTACAAGCATGCACACATTCCCTTATGGCTTGTGCAAGCAATAGCTTATGCCGAAAATTAACCTAGAAATGTCAAACTCGGAAGGTTATTTATTCGAAAATAACAAGAAATATTCACTATTTTTTTGTTATCTTCGAATAAATAACTTCCTTTAAACAGAGACACAATAAATATTAATATTTAAATTGAAATATTAAAAATATTAAATAAATATTAAATGTCAAGGCGTCTATAAAATGGCGGAGAGTTTTGCTTGCGCAAATATGCTTGTGCATGATTAAAATTCAATCGAACATCAAGCGGCTTGCACAAAATTCTCCTACAGACGCTACAGTTTGCTTGTAGAAAAAGATTGCACATGCATGCTTGTCAAGTTTCAACCGCCCAAGGGCGGATCCAGAGGTGTTTTTCGGGGGGGGGTAATCTGGTGTGACTCGTCGCACAGCACCAGGGGCGTATTAGAAATTTTTTCGGGGGGGGGGGCCTGTTCTCAAAAGTTTTTCTACTAAAAATTTTGTTTTTCGCGGAACCAAAAATTTTTTCATGTGCCGTTCGCGGAACCAAATTTTTTTTTTTTTTAGAGACCCAAAATTTTTTTCGCCCGCGGAACAAAAAATTTTTCCCAGCCGGAAAAATATTTTACCTTTTTTTAGAGACCCAAAATTTTTTTCGCCCGCGGAACAAAAAATTTTTCCATGTGCCGTTCGCGGAACCAAATTTTTTTTCATGTTCCGTTCGCGGACCCCTTTACCCCCCCCCCTTGTATCCGCCCTTGATAGGTGGCTGGACTGCTTATCTTACGGCTATATTCACAGTATTTAACATAGTCTGGCCATATTTGGGCTAGATGCTGATTGGTCGAAAGCAAAATCGGCCATTTCGTTTCCAAACAAGCCTATATTTATCATGTAAAAAAAAATAAAAAATATTTTTTAACATATTAAAATTTCATATTTTCCTTTCCTTTGAATGTCCTGATAATACTTATTGAAATTTAATACATTTTTTGTGTACTAAAACTTTAAAATATTAATTATATGAAATGATAGCATTTGACGTTTGACAAAAAAAAGCTTTAATTCTCATAAATTCTCACGTAAAATTAATTTAAAATAAATAAGCACATTTATTTTAATTGTATATAATACATATATTTATGTTATCATTAAATATATACTTTAATGATTATGTCAAATATTTGCCAATTTTGAAATAGAAGTTAGAATATATCTTGTAAATATTTACATTTGCTATGAACAATTTGTCTTCCCGCCAAAAAAAAAAATGGAAACATAATGGCGGATTCTACCCTCATAATCCATATTTAAATATTTTTATGCTGATATAAATGATTATATAATATATAATAATATTTATAAATTATTCATTATTAAAAGATAAACAAATACATGAATTAAATATAGCCCTACCATACTGCCATCTGTTGGCAAATTTTCGAGCTTTACCTCATGAACCCTCTTGAGTTTATCAATTTTTCTTCAGAATTTTCCATTTTCAAATCACAGCGAATACCTAATTTATTTATTTTAAAAAAAGTGATCTATGATCGTCAAGTTCTAACTTTACACGAAGGAAACACCTGTCGATTATTTTAGATTATGTCGCATTTAATATTTAATGAATATTGCCACCATATTCTCGATTTTTTTTTTCTTTTGAAATTTATACCATATTTCCGGAGAAATTAAAAGAGAGGGGAGGGTGAAGGGGGTTGCTTGTTTGGGTATTATCGGTCTTCAAAAAAAAAAAAAAAAAGAAACTTTTTAGTTATCAGATGAAGATATGGTAAGTTTTAGAAATGAAAAATATTTACTTGTGCCACTTCAAAGTCAAATATTATCAAAATTAATTCACCTTATTGAGATATGAAATGGTTGATTTCGGTGGGATTGATAAAACAAAAAAAAAATAAATAACGTAAATATTTTTAAGAACTTGGATATAGTCAAAAATCTGATGATGGTTTTACAACCGCTTCAAACTGAAAAGTTTTGGACCGAAATATATCGAATCGAATGCCAAAACATTCCGCCTAATCATAAAACCTTAAACATGTTTAAAGAATTTAAAAGCTTTTGCAAAACTTAATTCATAAACATATTTTAGGCCTAAATACTTGTTTAAATTCCTATTTTAACTAGACGGCGCGACCCCTTGTTTAAGCTCACTAATAAACATTTTGTAACCTCAAAATTTTCGATCACAACAACTTGACATTTGAAATAGCCTATAGTATCAAGGCTTTTAATAAAAATAAACGTAAGTAAAAATTCAAATGTATTATATGTTTTTCATGAACAAATTATTAATCTTGATGAATTAATATTTTCAGAAAATGCAAACTATTGAAACGATAAATACAATATGCAATATTATGAATAGGCCACCGCAGACAGACTTGACGGGCCCCGGGGCTACTTAATAATACGGGCCCCCCCTCACCCATTAAGATTTTTTAGGTATGTAAAAGGCTATTGTGGCCTTCATGCCAAAAATTTTTTACACAATTTTTAAAACAGTTATACATAAGCTTAGCTTACAATATTTATTTAAATAAAAAAGTTATTTAAAAATTTTTCAAAATTTTCTAAACATAGGGTTACCATCATTTATTGAGGCCAAACCCGGACAGACGACTTCCGGGGTGGGGTTGGAAAATTTTTTGAAAATTAGACACTGAAATCTGCGTTTTTAGCTATCCTGAGACGTGAAAAATATTACTTGCTTAGAGCTTAAAGGGCCCGATGCCCGGGCCCGCACAGGAAAAAATGTGCAAAAATGATTTTCTTTATTGAAATTTTGAGATTTGAGCTTAAAGGGCGGATTGGAAAAAGAAGTTTTTGAGTAAAGGGGTCCTTGGAAAAAATTCAAGAAAATGATTTTTTTTAATTGAAATTTTAACTATAAAATTAGAATTTTAAGGTTGGAGGCAAGGGGCCCATATACCCCTGCCCCCCTGTCTGGGCCCTGAATATGGCCTATCAAATAGTAAAAGGATTATGCTGGGAGAAGATTATTTAAAAAAGAAAAATCCTTTAAGATCTTAAAATCTGTTACTATTATTAGTTAATATTTGAGTTTAATATTTGTAGAAATTCAAACATATTTAATTGTTGATTGATATTTGATATTTAAAATATTTAATTTTCATTAAATCAAACTTAAGTAATTATTATAAAATGTATTTTTATTTAGTTATTTTTATGGTTTTAATTGATTTAAATTCCTTTCAGTTCCTTTGGAGAATGATTAAATAAAAAAGGGGGTGCTATTAGTATCTAGTCAAATGGAATTAAATGATTTATTGAAAAGTAATATTTTGAAAAAACTAACCTCTTATATTTATTTATATTTATTTTCATTTTGTTGTTTTTTTTATGGTTAAATTGTTTTTTATTTTGTTTTAATTTAAAGAAAAGTAATTGTGAAATAAATTTTTTTTATTAAAATAAAAAAAGATGGCTATGAAAAATATTTATCTTTTTTACTCAGTAAATTTTGTTTTTTTTTATTTTTATATATTAAATTTTTTATTTTTATATTATTTAAATATAATGTTGATTTGTAATTATTTGTATTAATTCTATAAGGATCTTATTAAAAAATAAAAAAATTAGTTTGAATATAAATATATTTTAATCTGCAGATTAAATGAAGAAATTTTGAAATGAGAGGTTTTGATGTTGAAATAATATTTAAATTTATATTAGTTAATTATGTTTAAATGTGTTTATGAATAGAAAGTTTGTTAAATAATATTATCGTTTAAAATTGACTAGTTAAAAGTTTTAAATACTTAGAATAGGCGATAATATTTAACCGTTGGCATTCTTTAAAATAAATATGAATTAATTCTCAAATGAATTAAATTTGAAAAAATTCTAATTTAATTTTACTCTAACCTTATTCCTCAATCATTATTAGAAATTCCATTTTAATATTCTTTTTTTTTTTTTTTTTTGTTGAAAAAAAAAAATATTTCATTTCATGCATATTAAATTTCTTTTATTATTCTTCAAATTAAATTGTCACATTAATCATCCATAATAATTAAATTTTAAATAAGTTTGTAATTTAAATGAACGATTTTTTTTTTTTTTTGTTTGTTTTGTTTGGGATATTTTCAAAGGGATGTAGAACATATATAGCCATTTTTAAAATCAAACAATCAGTTTATTATTTTTTCTTTTTGTATTGTTGTTTTTTTTCTTTGTCTCGCTTAAATTATAAATATACATTTGTGTTCACAATAGAAGACCTTAAAACAAAAAAGAAAATGAAATTTAATGATCATCATCATATTTTCAAAGAGATGTAGAGATGACCAGACAATGAGAAAGAAATAATTTAAATTCCTAACCTAAACAAAAAAGTAAATAAAATTCATCATTTAAATTCATTCTCTTTCGATCATTTTAATTTTAATTTTTAAATTTTTAAGAAAATGGCTAATAAATGAATTAAATATTTATTTATATATAAAATATTATTTTCTCTTTTGTTTGTAGAAATGACAGAAGCAAAGAACGGCCCGCCGACTTCGACGACCCCACCAGTCACTGTTAAGTGAGTATTCTTTTTGATTATTAGTTCCTTCCTTCTTCTTTATAATCAATTACGATGCATGATTCATTTCAATTACTCTACGACAAGGTCTCTTTCGTTGATGATTTTTTTTTAGCGAGGGTCAGGCCAAGTTTATTTATTTATCGGTCGAGGACAAAAAGAATATAATAAAAAGATGCTTAGCTAGTTCAATGAGTTGTATTAAGGTATAAATGTGTTGAGTCTAGTCGAGCAAGTCAACCAACCTTTGTTCACGACTCAAAACTTTCAGAACTTCTGAATTCCAATAATTTCAAAACTATACTAGCCGCCCGCATTTTCTGTGACTTATAATTCATATTCTTAAAAATCTGGTGTGACTGGTCGCACAGCACACAACTTTCTCTTACCCTTTGGCAAGAGAAAGTTGTGTACTGTGCTTGGCACACCAGATTTTTTGATTCGAGATATATTTAGTTGCTCTTAGCACTTTAGTTCCAAACTTGCCCACCCGATTCATAGATGGCGCTGAGCTACGAATGCTTCCACATCTGTAAAGTGTATTTGAAACGATTTTCACGAAAAATTTCATTTTAAAGAGTATATGCGTTTTAGGCTTAATTCAGATTACCCCCACCCTTTTATAGAGAAGAAATTTATGTATGTAATTCGTGAACAGCGAAAGTAGCCAATTTCTGAAGGTTTACTTTTCTTTTATATATTTGCAAGTTGTACGTGCAATGAATAAATAAATAAATAAATAAAAGAAAAGTAAACATTCATGAAGTTTCATTAATATATGAGTGCGTTAACGGTTAAATTGGTAAAAAAAAAAAAAAAAAATTCTCGGCGAACACGAACAAGTGGATCCAGGGGGATTATGCGCTAGTTATCAAAAAAATTAATATTTTGTAAGTTAAGTCATATAACTCTAAATTTAATTCACTTCCTGGTCCAAATGATATTCAATATCAATTTATTTAGAAAATTTATAAAGACCTTAAATAAATTTGCAAAAAAAAAAAGTACTCCGGAATATTAAATTTGTTGGCTTCTGCGTATATATTTCCTCAATGTTGAGTTGAATACTAATTCCAAATTTTGTTTGTTTTTTTTACTTTCTCTTATCTCTATATATGTTAATATATATAGAGAGAAAGTATTTATGTTAAAAATTCGATGTCGAGATTTTGACGGATTACACGCTTTGAGGTCCCCTGAATCTAAAAAATCTGGTGTGACTGGTCGCACAGCACTTTCTCTTACCGTCAATAATCGAAAGTTGTGTTCTGTGCTTGTCACACCAGATTTTTCGTGTCGACATATATTTAGTTTCCGACAGTACGGTACGTTCGATTTTCAAGATGTAAAATTTATAAGTATGGGAAAATATTTATATTCTGTTACCCAAAAAATCAAGTAATTCAAAAATTTGCCAAGAGATGTCAGAATGGTAGCTAATAATATTTAATGCATTTGGTTGATTTTCATTGATCTTTTAACAATAAATAATATTATATATTATGTATCTTTTATAAAAGCATAAAAATATATAAATACAGGCTAATACTATATCGTCTGTTAGACTAGCCTGCCATCTATTGCAAGAATGCTGAACTAATTTAACAGTTGATTTTTTTTAAATAAATCATCTAAGCTTATTTTAAAAATTTCTTAATTAAAATGTGATTAATAATAACAATAAATTCATTTTTAAATTTAAAAAAAAATTAAAGATTATTGGGCCAGATAAAATCGGTCAAAGAATCCTTGTACTTTTTTCAATTTTCTGAAAATCAGCTCTAACAGTTGTGATTATACCAATAAACATATCAACTAGTGTTTTTTTTCTTCATTGTTCACATTTTGTATTCAAACTTTTACGCTACGTAGTTGTGTTTAATTAAATAGACTATAACTCAACACATCCATAAAAATAATAAAATTCTTAAATAACAACTTTATTTGTTCCATTTTATATTATCAACTAAAAATTGTTATCACAACTAAATATAGGCGAATTTTTTTTTTTTTACTTTTAGCCTTTGATCTTAATTAATCTTATCAATATTATATATATAAGAGGACAATTTTTTTTCTGCGTAATTTTATAAATAGATAATTGTTAAATTTTCCATAATCATTGATGATTGATTAGTGAGATTTAATAAGCAATCAACAATCTATAAATTGAGAGGTTAATGACCCCATGTATGCTTCGATAATCCAAAGTTGTCACATCAGACAGCCAGGTCTGGCAGTATCGAGATATTATTTAATATATTAAGACTCTAGAACAGTGGCTCCCAACCTATTGAAGTTCACGGCATCCTTGGAATATAATACATCAATAGTTTTGTTAGCTTTAATATAGGTTAATTTTTTTTTGGTTTATCTCAATATCTCGCGGGGTACCCCTGAGTCAAACATGCGGCACCCCTGGAACTCCCTTTTTTTATTTAAACTCTTAAAATGTGTATTTCCGTTAAAATCTTGATATCGAGTTTGTTATGTGATACTTTTTCTTTATAAATATATACCTAGAAGAAATGTGTGTATTGTTGTATGTTATATGGACCCTGTTATGCAAATGTGTGTCAAAGACCAAACATCGAGCTTTGAGAAAATCAACATTAAAGTTTTTCTGGTTTAAATTGTATTGATTAGATTATATATCATTTTTTTGTTTGTCAATTGTGCAAGTAAATACTGTAATTCTAGCAGATATTCATAAATTATCTCTAGAAATACGACTAATTTAGAGAAAAACAATAAAATATAAAAAATTATTTTTGCAAAATTCCTTAAGTCCAATATTATATTTGTAAAAATGCTTCAAAGTCCCTTGAAACATGATTGCAAATTAATCTATGCACTATTTATATTAATAAAATAATTTTAGGTTATAATCCAAAAGTTAAATCGGAGATATTATTAAAGTTCTTTTATGGTTATATTTAATACTAGTAGCATAGAAACTTTTTATCAAAATTACATTAATAAATTTTAAATAGTATTAATATATTAAAATTAAATACAAAGTGATAAAATTTTCTCATCAATTAATTCCTGAATGGAAGTGAACATGGCAACAGTAAATCAAAGTTATAATAATGAAATTGACTTAATATTATTTATTTTGTTGTCTTTTCGAAATCGCACTCATCCTCATCTTCATTATCAGGAATAATATCAAAAAATTAAATTGGACATCTACGAATTCGTTTCTCATTTTTCAAAAAAAAGGATTTTGGTTTATTTAAGGTAAACAATATATAATATAGGTTAAATAAGTTTTTATTGGTTGTTAACATCATAAAAAACAACGTGTTAGATACATAAATCATTTCAATCCTGCATTGAAATATTGTAAAAATAATTTTAAGCTTTTACATTAAATATAAATTTTTTTAGGACATATTTCATAAAAAATACTATTAATTATAGCATTTGAAACAATATTCCGTGCTTAACTCAATTTTGAATTTTTTGGCCTTTGACACACATTTGCATAACAGGGTCCATATATCCTAAATTGCATCTCATTGGCCAGTGTCAGAGAAGGCAATTTTTGTGGGAAATTTAAAATAGCTTTTTTGTTTAACCGGTAAAATTTAAATAAATTGTTTTTATATCATCATTATTTTCATAGTATGGTCCAAAATAATAATAAAAAAAAAAACATTTATGGAAAAAACTAATCATTAGAGGTAAAAATAAATTTTGTCTATTGTTTAATCAGTTTTTTTTATAAAAAAAAAATTCTTTTATAAAAGAATTTCCCACTTACTGATATGGGTATGTAATGTTAGTTATGCAAAAAAAAAGCAAACAAATGTATTCTTTAATGAGTCTTTCAAAAAAAGATGAATAAATTTTTTTCTATTATTTTAAATGATCTTTGTAGATTATCAATTAATTCAAACCTTGACCATTTGTACTTATTACTTTGGCAGATTATCTAATAATATTTATTTAGTTTTTTTTTTTTTTTGTATTTAATTTTGCACATGCTAATTTTATGTATTTGAACTCCTCGATGGGGTATTCATTGAGATTGCTTATTATTCTTATAAGAACTGAGGATGGCGGATCCAGAGGTGTTTCTCGGGGGGGGGGGGGGGTAATCTGGTGTGACTCGTCGCACAGCACACTATTTTTTCTTAATTTCGGTAATTTAAAGGCGCATTCTGTACTTGTTTGCCAGAATATAAATACAAATCAAATTTTTAAGTATTAATTTTTAAAATTTTACATTAAAAATAAATTTTTTTTTTTTTTTTTCGAAAAAAAAGTATTTTTTTCAAATCTCAGGGGGGTAATTACCCCCCTTTACCCCCCCCCCCCCTTGTTTCTTATATTAGGATTTTCATTCGATAGACATCATCTTCTATTATTAACAGTGGCGTAACTAGCCTTTGAGGGCGGAGGGGGCGAAGCTCAACAAGGGCGTCGTTTTTAAGTTGTAATATAATTTAAAAGAAAACTATCCGTGTTTTTGGACAATCTATGGAAAGAATATGATAAAATCACCGTCCCTGGGCTATTTATTAGAAGCCTTAGGGCGCCTATGTCGGTATAGAAGGGCGCCAAAGGCTTGATGCGCCTGGGGCGGAAGGGGCGAGCGCCCCCTTCGCCCCCACCTAGTTACGCCACTGATTATTAATCAATAAGAAGTGCAAAAGATAATCTTTCAACGACTAGGCTACTTACTAAAACATGATAGTGGAATTTAAGAAAGTTTTTTAATTAAAAAATTAAAAAAATTAAATTTCAATATGGCAATCAATGAGGATGCTTCAGCCCATATAGGGAAAATTTAGTAAAATTCAACAGGGCCCTTATTGAGGCTTTCAATATTTTCCTGAATTTTCCTATATGGGAAATGCAATTTTTACATTATAATTTTTAACAAATTTATAACAAAATTAAATTCTTTATTTAAGGTTTAGGAAATCCCAAATGAGCAACGCAGCTAGTCGTTTTTGCAAATTTTTATTTAAATATAAAGTGCCAGGGCCAACGTTTCGGTCGCATATACGGTAGCATAGGCGCCGGAACTGGGGGGCGGCAAGGGTACTTTGCCCCCCCTCTGGCAACCTATAGGGGGGGGCAGAGGGGGGGCAATATGTCTTCTTTTATTTCATTTATTTTTAAAAATGATATATTTTACTTTTGAAAAATTAAATCTTCTAAATTAAAAAAAAATTAAAAAGAGTAAGAAATTCATTTTTTTCCAAATTTTTGATTAAATCACTAGCAAATTTTTTAAAATTTTAATTTTATTAAAATTGTTATTTTATTTAAAATTTTTAGTTTTATAGTAGATTTGTTTTATACTATTTGAACATATTAAATTATTTTAATTTTCTAAAAAAAAATTTTTTTGCCCTCTCCCCCCCTGATTCAAATTCGTTCCGGCGCCCCTGTACGGTAGGACCATCATCAGGGCTAAAATATAATAGACAAAATCAAACATTGATCACAAATTCTTTTTAGTTGAACCAATTACATATAAAACATTTACCCAACCCATTGGCAATTTATTATTCCTCTTGGTCATATTGGCCAAAGAAATTATTAATAATACAACAAATCCAATGACCAAATTGTTAGAAATTGTTTATTTGTTGTATTATTAATAATTTCTTTGGCCAATATGACCAAGAGGAATAATAAATTGACAAAGGGTTGAGTAAATGTTTTATATGTAATTGGTGCAACTAAAAAGAATTTGTGATCAATGTTTGATTTTGTCTATTATATTTTAGCCCTGCTGATGGTCCTATATGCGACCGAAACGTTGGCCCTGGCACTTTATATTTAAATAAAAATTTGCAAAAACGACTAGCTGCATTGCTCATTTGGGATTTCCTGAACCTTAAATAAATTGTATCAATTAAATTAAATTAAATTCAAGTGTCGTATATCATTTAAGACACTCTAATTTATGAATATATAAAACAAATTTTAAGTAATACGAAATTTCAACAGAGTTAAAGAATTATTTCTTGATAAACCGCAGAACAAAACAATTTCATTCTTCCTTTGTCCCCATGACCTCCCGTGATTGGAACAAGCTCCCTGCGTCTATCTTCCCCAAAACCTACAATCTTCAGACTTTCAAGTCTAACCTCAACAGGCATCTTCTCAGTTCCCGCAGTTGAGTTTCCCCTTTATGCTTCTCCTTTTGTTTTATTTTCTTCCTGGCTGCATGTGACTATTGGTCATTATAGGTCTTCGGACCTTATGCACCCATTCCAAAAAAAAAAAAAAAAAAAAAAGATGCCGGGAGACAAAAAAAAAAAAAAAAAAAAAAAAAAAAAAACTGGTAACCGATGGTTCTTGTTGGTAAAATTAATATAAAAAAACACTAGGTGATATGTTTTAATTGGTTTAAAGTACTTGATTCCTGTTATTATTTTCAGAAATAAGTATATTATATCAAGTATTACTTCTGATGATATCCCATTAAGTGTACTTATACTTATCAAGTATTTATATCAATAGATATATCGAAACATATCACCTAGTATTTTTAATTAATTTCACTTAAAAAAAAAAAAAAACTTAACAAAATGTTAATATGAATGCTTACTGTTCTTATTTTTAATTAAATGCTTTTATTTAACTTACTCTTTCAAGGTCACCAACTTTATGGCTTTGTTAAGGACACTTCCCGATGAGCTAGAGGTGTGAAATTTGATATTTAAGAGTCATTTTTGATGACGCAAATTGTGAGTTTGGTTTTACCAAAATGGACCAAACTAATGTGGTACTTTATTTGAAACCCTTCGTGAATTAATGTAATTTCAAAAGACTTCCCGATGGGCTAGAGGTGTGAAATGTAATACTTAAGAGTCATTTTTGATGACGCCACTATATGGTGGTTTTGATCAAAATAGACCAAACTAATGTGGTACTTTATTTGAAACCCTTCGCGAATTAATGTAATTTCAAAAGACTTCCCGATGGGCTAAAGGTGTGAAATGTAATACTTAAGAGTCATTTTTGATGACGCCACTATATGGTGGTTTTGATCAAAATAGACCAAACTAATGTGGTACTTTATTTGAAACCCTTCGCGAATTAATGTAATTTCAAAAGACTTCCCGATGGGCTAGAGGTGTGAAATGTAATACTTAAGAGTCATTTTTGATGACGCCACTATATGGTGGTTTTGATCAAAATAGACCAAACTAATGTGGTACTTTATTTGAAACCCTTCGCGAATTAATGTAATTTCAAAAGACTTCCCGATGGGCTAAAGGTGTGAAATGTAATACTTAAGAGTCATTTTTGATGACGCCACTATATGGTGGTTTTGATCAAAATAGACCAAACTAATGTGGTACTTTATTTGAAACCCTTCGCGAATTAATGTAATTTCAAAAGACTTCCCGATGGGCTAGAGGTGTGAAATGTAATACTTAAGAGTCATTTTTGATGACGCCACTATATGGTGGTTTTGATCAAAATAGACCAAACTAATGTGGTACTTTATTTGAAGCCTCACGCAAATAAGGCCCTATTAACTATAGTTTTGAATTTTGATATTTACGAGTCATTTTTTTATGACAATGAATAATTTTTCAATTGAACCAAATCAATACAGGCCAAACTAATGTGGTACTTTATCATATTGATGATTTTTGATAAGACTAAAAGACTAAAAAGCTTAAAATAAAAATAAAATAAAAAAAAGATTTTTAAAAAAATGCTTTTATTTAAATTGAACTAAAAAAGAGAGAAATAAGAAAGAAATAATTTAATTGTTCTTGTTAAAATTTTTTAATATTTATGACTTAAAATAAAAGCGTGGGGCGCGAGCCTCGGAATCACTTCGAAGCGCCCCACGCTTTTATTTTAAGTCAAATATTAAAAAATTTTAAAAAGAACAATTAAATTATTTCTTTCTTATTTCTCTCTTTAGTTCAATTTAAATAAAAGCATTTTTTTAAAAATCTTTTTTTTTATTTTATTTTTTAATTAGAAAAATAAATTTATCTCATGATTTAAAGGAACTAACAAACTTTTCAACAGGAAAGAGCAAAAATCTTATCAATGGAAGTGAATCTCTCACTCACAATGCAATGTGTGTGTTTATATAAACAAAAGAGGCTTCCTTACTTCACTCTTGCAGATTGTGAACATATTTAATAAATAAATAAATTTTATTTATTTATTTATTTATTATGTTAAAAGAAATCATGAGAAATTATTTAATTCAATAAATAATGATTCTGTCTCTCTTTGTGTTGAAATTCTTTATAAAAAAAATATTATTGTTGCAATTTTGAAATAAAAAACTCAATCGTGTTTGATAAACTGCAAGCGCAATCTTTTTTTTTTTTTTTCTTAATAAAAGTCTACTTTCATATATGTGTCCGTCCACATGAAAAGGTACCAAATCTTCACTGGGCTAAATTTCCAGGAGAGCTGATTAAAAAAAGTTCAAAAAAATCGATTTTTTTTTATTACTAATTCTGATTCTCTAGTTCTTCAATCTTATATAATGAAATATTCAGTTCATCAGAATCGATGTATTTTATATACAAAATTTGAAAAAACAAGACTTTAAACTCATTTTTTTCAAAACTAGATTTTTCATAACCAAAATTCAAAAATGCTGACTTGCTCAGCAGAATGTGTTCTGTGAATAACTCAATTTTGACCCTAGTGAAGATTTGGTACCTTTTCATGTGGACGGTCATATATATATATTCTGGAAGTAGACACTCTCCCGAGTAAAACGATATGTCACACTTGATATCTCATTTTATTGCAATTTTGTAAAATACAATTGTTTAAAATTGCACTTGGAGCATTATTAATTGCCATATAAGGATGACAAAATAAAAAAAAATTAATTTTATTAATAAAGGCGAGATTTAAATATTTTTTATTTAAATTAAATATTATTTTAAAATTTAATTTATTCAAATTTTTTTTTAAAGTGAAACTTTATTTTGATCGACACAAATATTTTCGTTTCTCTATCAGCATGTCGCGTTACAAGCCGTGACGCTACAAGTTATGACGTCACAAGCCATGACGACAAAAATAGGAAAGTTGAAAATTAATATATATGACGAATTATAAAAAAATAATTGTGAGAATTAATAATATAATTTTTAAAATAATTTAAAATGATTAAAATAGTAAATAAATATTTTTTTCAGTTTTTAATTTAACATACGCCAATTGATTTCCCATTTCCCATTTTCCAATTATTAAGTTAAGATTAAAAACGCGATTTTAATACCCTCAATTGAATAATTTTCTGAAAATTTTCAGTTAAAAGCCTACGATCCGAAAAAAAAAGTTTCACTTGCATCGTGGTTTCATAAAACCACACAATGATTTTTTTTAAATAAATCTCACAATTATATATTAAGGGGCACGGGAGCGAAGTGGTTACGCATGTTTTTCCCGCTAAGATGACGTTGTGTATCATAAAAAGTATGCCCAAAAAATCAAATAATTCAAAAATTTGCCAAGAGATGTCAGAATGGTAGCTAATAATATTTAATGCATTTGGTTGATTTTCATTGATCTTAAATACTTTATAAATGTTATTATATATTATGTATCTTTTATAAAAGCATAAAAATATATAAATATAGGCTAATACTATACCGGCTGTTAGACTAGCCTGCCATCTATTGCAAGAATGCTGAACTAATTTGACAGTTGAATTTTAAATAAATCATCTAAGCTTATTTTAAAAATTTCTTAATTAATATGTGATTAATAATAACAATAAATTCATTTTTAAATTAAAAAAAAAATTAAAGATTATTGGGACAGATTGTTTTTTTGTATTTGCTTGATAACAAAAAAATTAATTACGATAATTTTTTAATAAGTCATTAAAAAAATTATAGCTCGATGCCCCAATAATCCTTTATGAATATAATTAATTAAAAAAAAAAAACCTCATTGAAAAATTCCTTATAATAGTCTAGTTTTTTTTAAAGTACGTTTAGACGTCGCTCCTGAACCCCCTTAATAAATTAACATTAAAAAGTCAAATTGATTTGTTTGTTGTATTGAGAGTGAGGTGGATTTGACCAGAGGGACTGATTTTTGGGGAGAGGAGAGGTGAAGGGCCTCCCAACATTGGAACCGGGTTGATGGCAATTTGCGCCGGATACCGGTACTGGGGTTGGTGCGTGTCTGCGTGCACGATACAATCGGGGAACTTTTTTTTTCAGGGTTTTTACGCCGTAATTTAAAGCTTTTCCCTCAAATAAAAAATAAATTTGTTGTATTAAATTAATCAACACATTTTTTTGATGTTTTTTTTTTTTTTTGTTATTGTTAAATAACAACACATACATTTAGTTTTGCAATGAGTAAGGGGGGTTGTTAGTTGTTTAGTTATCGAGACTTCTGGCCATTTCTCGTGCACTAAATGTAATAAAGAAAGCATTAACAGCAGGCAGAGTTGCTTGGCAATTGCCCAGGCACATGAGCAAATTGGGATTCTGACACACGGCCTCGGAGAAATCATCGATCTGGACCATTCCATCTTTTCCTAAATCTATTCGCCTAATTAGGATGTCGATTATATCCTAGAAAAAATATAATATATTAAAATTTCTTATAAAAAAAATTAATTTATTTAATTAATAATTGTGGGATTTAATTTCAACTTTTCCTTTATAATACATTAACTCCAAAATTACTGAACTGATTTTTATGGTTTTTTTTTTTAAAGTGAAACTTTATTTTGATCGACACAAATTTTTTCGTTTCTCTATCAGCATGTAGCGTTACAAGCCGTGACGTCAAAGGCCGTGACGCTACAAGTTATGACGTTACAAGCCGTGACGATAAAAATAGGAAAGTTGAAATTTAATATATATGATGAATTATAAAAAAATAATTGTGAGATTTAATTATTGAATTTTTAAATTGATAAAATATAATTTTTAAAATAATTTAAAATGATTCAAATAGTAAATAAATATTTTTCTCAGTTTTTAACATGCATCTTTTGATTTCCCATTATCATTCCCATTTTCCAATTATTAAGTTAAGATTAAAAACGCGATTTTAATACCCTTAATTGAGTAATTTTTTTTAAAACTTTCAGTTAAACGCATACGATCTAAAAAAAGTTTCACTTGCATCGTGATTTCATAAAACCACACAATGTTATTTTTTTTATGTATAGATAATTTTAAATATTGAATAGTAATTTCATTTTTACCGACAAAAAAAATGCAATCAAAATCAAGAGTCAATTATATAAATATTCTGTAGGCTACCATTTAAAATATCGGGTGATCCAAAATTCACTATCTATTTCAAGAACTAATTGGAATTATGAACAAAGGCAGAGGCGTACCGAGGGGGGGGCGGCATAGGCCCCCAAATATTTGTCTTTGAGAGGCTCTGGGGCCCTCAGGGGGAAACGGAAAAATTTAGATTAAAAAAAAAATTATTGAAAATTTGGGGATAAGCTTATATTATGCCATTACATGGCAAACAAGAGTAAAGTGGTCTTCAGAAGATTTCAACGGCAAAATGAGAATATACATTTTAAAGAGCATCTAAAAAATAGTTCATTTATGAATTTTAAAAAAAATCCTTCGAGGGAATTTTGAGAAAATCGAAAAAAACTGAAAAAGTACATCAGTAAAGTACTAGTACTTTTTGGCCGATTTTATTCAAAAGCTTATTTTGAGATTCTTCAAAGGTACCTAAGTTAAATATAAAATTTCAATCCGGTAGCTCAACTCCTTCATGCTAAAAATCTGTCCACACACACATACACACACACACACACAGACCAATTTTCGGGACCCACTTTTTTTGGACTCAGGGGACCTCAAAACATGTATATCCATCAAAATCTCGACATCGAATTTTTGACATGATCGCAATACTTTCTCTCCTATATATTTCATATATAGGCTAAGAGAAAGTAAAAATAATCTAACTCCATTTGAGATGTCTCCTCCTGAGAAAGGAAACGGGAATCCACCTCAGTATTTTTCGACCACAACATGGTTGTCAGTTATGATACAAATGACTGAATACGACGAGGCGTTATTATTATTTAAGCATACCCATCCAAAAGTCGACCTCTTCAGCATGGCCTTACTGACCGAGATCTTGATGAATTATTATTTTTTTTTTTTTAAACACCTATCTAAACAAATCTAGATGTAATCTTAGTAGCACCTTCATTCTAATTTGATAAACAAACAAATAGTGATTAGTATTTAATGAATATGGAAATGGGCTTGTTAGGCAACAGCGTGTTATTTCCGTATTTTGAAGTTATAAAACTCATACTAGCTGTGTAGTCCGGCATTTCATCTCTAGAGCGTCAAAAAACGTAACATTTTGTTTCTACTTAAAAAGAACTGTTCTAATCTACTCCCAGTGATGCATTCTTCAAAAGGAGTCGGTGCTGGGGGACTTGCTACTCAAATTAGGACATCTAGCATATAAGAGGTTGGATAAAAGAAACCAGGTTGAACCAGAAATTAGTTCCCTAACTAGAGACCAAAGTAGGAGGAGGAGTTAGAGATAGGAAATAATGTAACTTCACGGGGTGCCGGTAGATGGCTACAGCCAGAGGTCGGTTGGGTTTGAGGTGTGTGTCTTCGAGCATGTAAGCACCTCGGACAAATAAACGATCCCGATACGAATTTCAAATAATAATAATAATAATAATAATAATAATAATAATAATAATAATAATTGTATGTTTACGAGTTGTCACCTAGAGGTGGGACTAGGGGGCGGAGACCGTGTGTTAAAAAAATTATTTTAATAATGGCCTTGTTATTTATTTCATTTCTTTGACAGAGTATTATTGCATGGGCACGAAGAACGCCGAAGGCGGGCGGCGCAGCTAGTATCTCTTATATTAACATTTATAAAATTGAATGCTAAAAAAGGGAAAAAATTAAAACTGAAGCAACCGACCTTCAACATTTTTTATTACATAATTTCTAGAAGATCCAGTGCTCTGGGGAGGGAAATGGCCTGGCACGGATATGATAACTAGGGCTCGGATTTATAGGCACTAAAAATCTTTAAAATAGGCAGGCAACTAAGCACTAAAAATTATTAAAATAGGCACTTAAAAAGGCATTTATTGTAAAAATAGGCACTTAAAAGGCAGAAATTAAGAAATAATATCAAAAATTTTAAAAATTGATGTCTTATTTTTGGTAATCTGGTGTGACTGGTCGCACAGCACACTATTTTTTCTTAATTTCGGTAATTTAAAGGCGCATTCTGTACTTGTTTGCCAGAATGTAAATACAAATCAAATTTTTAAGTACTAATTTTTAAAATTTTACTTTAAAAATAATTTTTTTTTTTTTGAAAAAAAGTTTTTTTTTTTCAAATCTCGGGGGGGGGAGTAATTACCCCTTTACCCCCCCCCCTTGAAATATTTTCTTGATAATTCAAAAAATTTTAAATTTAGGCTATGTATAGCTCGTAAAAAATTGAAATTGTCTATTTGAACTTAAAATAGGCACTAAAAAAGGCATTTATAGATGAAATAGGCACTAAAACCCAGAATCGGCCAAAATAGGCATTATAGGCACTAACAAATGCCTCTTCTTTTATTCAGAATTTCATGAAACGTATACATATCATATTGGCCTAAATTTTAAACCATAAATTAAACAAAAGGCAAATAGGGCGAAATCCGAGCCCTAATGATAACATACCCAGGAACCTTTTCAATCAATTTTCATACGAGTAGAATCTTGCAGAAAAATTAATATTTTTTTTTTTATTGTATATTTATAGGAGAAATTTAAAAAAAATAAAAACCAAGAGTTGTATAGTAAATAGATAACAAACGGGGGAATACGTAAATGTTGAGAAAAAAAAGAAAGTTTTGTAATTTCAAATGCAATTAGAGATATCAATTCACACATATATAGAAATGTGATTCGAGTATAAAAAAAAAAAAAAAAAAAAAAAAAAACATTTGTCACTTTCTTATATAATAATATAAAGCCACTGTATCTATTATAGACTGATTGGTCAGGAGGGGAAAAGTAAAAAAGACGCCATTTTGTATACAGTATTAGGGCCGCTTTTAATTAACGGGTAAACCTTCGAGTCTTTACACATCTAGTTAAGACTAATCATATGATTAAATAAGAGCCCAAGTCGGAGTTAGTAGGCTAAAACCCAAAGTTTGGTATAACTAAAGGGTGAAATTAGAAACAAACACAAGCCTTGTTTATTTATTTTTTTGGAAATTTTTGATTAAAAAATTAATTATTTATTGTAATTTTTAATAATTTTTATAAATGTTGCCTTTGCTAACTTCACAAAACTTTCCTTATACCTCAGATAGCTAATTATATGTGAAAAACTCATTTGTTTTTAAACTCATGTTCTTGTTTACTATATCGATCATTTGCTATCAGTTTGCTAGTTGACAAGAAGTGAAGCTACCGATTCCAAGCTAATGTCCGAACGAACCAATTTTTATCTATTTCTGTTTGATAATAATACAGTATATAGGCCTATGTATTCCATTTATCTATATCTACTATTATGTAACTGATATAGGCCTATATTGATACGAAATATAATATTAAGCTAAACACCGTCTAGTCAAATAACTATATTATATTCTAAGGACTATCAATTATAAGACCCTACTTACGACTCTAAATTTTCCTTAAATTAGTTTTAAGTATTTAACATAATATAGGCTAATATGATAACTTGTATGACTATGCTTTGCACTTAAAATCCCATATACATGTTATCAGTAACATGTAAAAGAAATAAAATTCCTTGAAAATAAACTGCTTTGTTGAAATAAAAATATTTATTGAATGTATACAAATTATCAAGTAGGCTACGCCTTGCTTGTATTGGAGCATTGGACAGGCCTACTCTACGAGAAAATAATCCTAAAAAGTTATTATAAGTTCACGTTTTATAATTAAAATATATTTATTTATTATAACAATAGATTTATTTAATATTGTTAAATAATAACCAATTATTGTTAATTAATTTTCATTCATTGTTTGTATTACTTTTAATTTGTTTCTAATTTAATGGCTATTTATGAAATGTAGGCCTATACAGCATTAGTTATTTTAAGAGAATAACTCATGGTTCTGGCAATATTTGAACATACAGTATTATTTCTACCCCCACATGAGAAAATGGCGGACGCACTCTCGTAACTTTTTCCGCTGTTCGCTCATCCTCTTCTAATATAATTTGGAAAATTAAACCATCCATGAGGTCATAAGGGAAACTCAACTATTTTTTATTTTATTCACTTTAATTATAAATTTCATAAATTGGCAATAGCCATTAAATTAGATACGCATTTTAACAATGAATAAAAATTAATTACTAATAATTAGTTAATAAATATCAATATTAAATAAATCGATTATTCAATGTAATCAAATAGACCTGCTATCTTTTATCACATTCGTTCTCTGTACGTATATTTTTAATGTTATAAAAAATACAGATTGATTAATATCAAGTTGAGAGAATAACTTTTTAGTATTATTTTTCTTAATTTTCAGTTCTATTCAGTTGCAGTTATGTCACGAGGTGGGAGATGAAGTTCCCACCCACCCCAAGCATTTCGAGCCATTAACGCCTTTGGGAACTCAAGAAAAAACCCAGAAACGGGAATTTATATTCTATTCAGAGGTTAGCTTAAATTTCTATAAAAATATATAGAAATTTCCTATTAAAATTTAATTTTTTCTATATTATTTTTTAAACACTCACACTTTTTTCCCATTCACACAACGGGCGCGGGGGGGGGGGGGGGGGGGGGGGGGCACATACACACAGCCTTTTCGGCAATTTAGGCCATTTAAGACTTTAGACGATATTCGTTATTTATGATGGATTTTGTATTTGACTTGAAAATTCTTGGAAAAAATAGGTAGAAGTAAAAAAGGAAGCGTTTTAATATAAATTCAATACAGTGAGAAAACAAATATAAAATCATATAATCATAATAAATATCAATATCAATATAAATATATGTGTTGCCAACAACACACTTATTGCAACTTCCCAACAATCAATAACAATTATCAAATTGATTAGGACTTTAATTTCAACAAAAATGGAATATATAGGTATAGTAGGCCTGCCTATATTTGAATATTTCCCTTCATCACCCTTACCCCTTAGGTGTTTCGTTTCGCCTCTATATAGTTCTCTGGTAATTTAAGTAATTAAAAATAGTAGGCTACTAATTAAGTATAAAGGAGCCATATTCATTTTTACTTACTATAATTGAGTCTTCATCAAAGCCCTCGGCTCCTCCCCCTTTTCTTAAAATTGATTTTGCCATAAGGGTGCTCATAAAATCGCGAGTGATGGCGCCTTGTGAATGGAGATCATAGACCTGAAAAAAACAACAAAAAACAGTCAGTCAGTTGATCAGTCACTTTGCCGATCTTTTTTAAAATATATTTAATTTTAATCTCCATTTTCAATTTTGTTGATTACTTTTGTAAAATCAATTAATTCAATGAGAGACACACACAATTTCGTTCCCATGAAGCAGTTTATACAAAATAATTTGTGTATTTTATTGTCCATTTATATACTAAGTACCCCATAACATAAAATTGTAAACTTTACTACAGTCACTGAGTAAAAATACCTCAATAGTTTTGTTAGCTTATGAATAGGATAATTTTTTTTTATCTCAATATCTAGCGGCACCCCTTAGCCAATCACGCGGCACACCGGCTGGGAACCAGTGGTCTTTATAAATGATTACCAGAGGAGTTTCACACATCCATCCGAGATTCGGCCGTTTTTGGGCATTGCTTAACAACAACGACCTACTATGTTACCCGATCCCCCGGCTGTTCTATTTTCATCCATGCAAATAAATGATTAAATTAAATTATTATAATTATTTGAAATTCCTATCGGGATCCCCGTTAATTTACTCGTGCACGAAGACACACACCTCACATCTTCAAGATCCCGCACGCCCAGGATTCTTCTTTGTAGAGGCCGACACCCTAGCCCGCTATACCAGCGATCCCCGATTAAATTTGATATTTATAGAATCAATTATAGAATAATAATAGTGAGATTGAATTTAAAATTTTCCTTTAGAATGCATTTACTGCATTTTTTTTTCTTTTTAACCCTACCCTCGCTCTAAAAGCATTTCACTGCAAAATTACTTGACGGATTTTGATGGGTTTTACTCTTTTTAAAATCTTTTTGCCATCTTGGCTCATATATAGACTTTAGACAATAATACGATATACAGTATATTTATTTACAGACGAAACAGCGCAAGAAATTTATAATCATAATACTGTGCTTGTAGGAATTTCAGATGGAGGTGCATAGGTTAAATAAAAAAAAACAAAATTATTTTCCGGATTTTATTGGAAAACTCTCTACCAACTGCAGTAATATTGATTTGGGTTGATCATGCGACCATCATCAGGACTGTAATTAACATAAAAAATAAGTAAGACCGTTATTCCTAAGGATTACATCGATGTTAAGTGATAGGAGGGTCTTTTTTGGACGATGTTATGCATAAAGGAACCTATCGAAATTGAGACAAGACTTCGTAGGGAAAAAGTTAATCTACCTCTTTATTTAAATCGCAACATGCAAAACAAGAAAAAAAAGTCATTGCCATTAGTTTTGTTTAAAAGTGTGCAAATGAAATGCCCCTTATTTCAGATTTAGCTTCCTTCGTGCATACCATAACATCGTCCTTTTATTTTTTTAAGTTAATTACAGACCTGATGAGCAACTGAACTGCAATTGCTCGTCAATTTCCAATAAAATCCTGAAAATAAAGTTTTTCCCAGAACTAAATGTCGAATAGACACAAAGTTGAAATTTGTTAAACGCTAAGAATGATGAAATTTCGATGATAATAATAATATTAATGATTGATATTTTTGTCTTCTTTAATTACTCTGTCTGCTATTTTAGATATTCTGTTCTCTGACGACATTTTAGTTATTTCTTAAGAAAACACAAAACATTGCTTCATATTAATAAGCCACCGCAAAAACCAATTAAAAAAAATTAAAAAAAAAAGGTGTAGAATTCATTCCATCTCTTTTTAATGAAATGTTATATAAACGAATATTTAATAAAAAGTGTATTATTAAATTATTAGGAGAATTTTTAATTATAGACCACATTTTTGTATTAAATATTTATTAAAAATATATACTGTACAACGTTTCGACTGCTTATTCTGCAGCCGTTATCAAGTACTGTGCACTTGCTCCGACTTAAGTGAACTAACTGTCATGTCCGTTACTTGCCTTTTTATATACAGCGACGTCAGCGCCATCTGTCGGCATATCTGTGAAGTTAGATTTAAATTTTCCCGCTATTTTCACTCATTTCCATGAAATTAGTCACAATTATCAAAGCAAGTACAGTATTTATATATTTTTAATAAATATTTAATACAAAAATGTGGTCTTTAATTAAAAATTCTTCTAATAATAATATTTCAAACCACAAAAGCTTTAATAAACAAATATATTATTAGAATTGATTCTGAGTAAGGGAATTAAGCGACTCGGACGTGTTTATGTCGAGCGCTGCCTTGTGACACACTATTTGTGGTATATTTTGTGATTTTGAACCTGGAAGTGGTACCAGTGGACTCCGGAAGTGACGACCGACCCGTGAGTGCAACTCTCCCCCCTTTTTGTACTGTTATTGACTGATTATCGATGATTTTCTTCTTTCGATTAAATAGGAAAAAGAAAAATATATAAATTTAATCCTTCCTTCAAAAATAAATTAGCCAAGTCGAAAATAATTCCTTCTCAGAAAAAAAAGAAAAAATTAAATAAACAAAATTTATGTTTTAAAATAAACAGCGGATTAGCCCAATAAATTTCTATATGCTATCTATTAAAAAAGTGACCTATTGAAAAAAAAAAAAAAAAGATTAATTTTAAAACTTCTAAATATCATTAAAAAAAAAAAAAAAAAAAAAAAACGTTTCATCAATAAACCTCGCCCGTTTTCGCAACGAAGATGTCAAGCGCAGATCAACATGGGAAAAGTGTCACGTCTGGCACATCAACATCCAGGAAGGAAACAACAAGAAAAACAAATCCAAAAGAAACAATCAAATCTGGAAACGTCGCAGAAATGCTCAAGAGGAGGGAATTAGAAAATGAACATGTTTCTCTGGAAGAAAATCACTCACTAAAGAGGTCAAGAGATGAACTGGATGATGGAGATAATTTATTATTGAAGATTTTGGAGGAAATTAAAGAAGGTCGAAGCGAGTCACGGGCAAAATTCAAAGAGCTTGAAGACAAACTAGAGGTAATGAGTGAGGAAAGAAAAAAGGAAAGTCAAGAACTGGCCTCAATGAAAAACGAAATGGAGAAGATGAAGGAAGAAATAGCAATCCTCAAAAAAAATGCTCTCCACAGAGAGCGAGAAGAGAGAAGACCGAACGTCATAGTGAGGGGCCTTGAGGAGGTAGATCAAGAGAGCAAGGACGAATCGCGGAGCAAAGTGGAAGATATGATTGTAAAACAGATGAAAATGGACTGTCCCGCCATAAAAGATGCGATAAGACTTGGAAAACGGAACGAAAAAGGCAAGAGGGCAATTTTGGTCAAATTCGAGACGTCAGAGGATAAATTGAAAGTTATTAAAAATCGAGGAAAATTGAAGGGTACGAAGATCTATATTGAGGAAGATTTACCACCGGAGGCAAGAAGAATACGCAGGGAGCTTAACAGAATCTGTGGGGAGGAGAGAAGAAATGGCAAAAGAGCATTTGTATTAAATGAAAAGATACGTATAGAGGGAGTCCTGTACGAGCTTGTGATGAAGGAGAACAAAGGAGTCCTGAAAAAGATAGATGATAAAGTGCCAAAAAACGATTAGGACAGACTGACGATAAACAGGCGGGAAGAAGGACCGGGGCTTGTTCGGGGTTCAGGATGATGTCATGGAATTGCCATGGATACACTAACTTCAGGGACTCAGACATGTATGACGACATTGGAAGAAATAACGAATATAGTATAATATGTCTAAATGAAACATGGCTCACATCAAGACCTGCGCTGGATGAAACCTGGGAAAAAAAAGTTTAATATGTTTTATGTTCCTGCTAAAAAAGAAAAATCAAGAGGTAGGGCTAGCGGAGGCCTCTTAGTTTTCGTGAAAAAACAGTACCACGTGAAGGTTTTGGAAGAACACTATCTCTGGCTTATCATGAGAATAAAAATCAAGAACATGCCATTTATTCTGGGCTTCCTATATTTGCCCCCCTCCGACAATATTGGATTCTGTTTGGACTTATTGAGGGACGCACTGGGGGAGGCTTTGAATTCTGAATTTGTAATGCTCGTCGGGGATTTTAATGCTCGAATTGGACTTCTGAATCAGGGTGATGATGATCTGACAAATCGTCTGATGATAAGCCCAACGAGAACAACAATGGATACCACCGTCAACGCTAGGGGCAGAGCACTGGTAGAGTTCATGGAGGAGAATGGCATGATGGTGATAAATGGCAGAACGATGAGCGACACACCCGCGAGACCAACATTCATTGGAAACCAGGGACGATCGACGATAGATTTGGCTTGGATAGGCATCTCGCTTGCGGAGCTCATTGAGGATTCGTATGTGCTGGACTCTGTACTGGATTCAGACCATTTTCCTTATGTGATCTCGATCTCTGGGGACGAAATTTTGGACAGCCCGTCAAATAGTAATTTGAAAGGAACCATCGAAAAATTTGTCTGGAAGCAGGAGCTGAATAATGCTTTCAAAGCATGTACAAGCGATAACCTGGATCTCTCCTTGATTTACACAAATAGTGAAGAGGATAATTATCAACACCTAGTCGGCGCTCTGAAACAAACAGCTCGTGAGCTAAACCTAAGGAGGGAGTACTTGGTGGGGAGTGGGGGACCTAGGAGGAGAGGTTGGTTCAGCGCTGACTGCTGTAGGGCCAAAAAGGAAATGCATGCAAAATACAGGGTTTGCAAAAAATTTCTCTTCGTCGAGCCGTATATGTCGAGCTACATCGAGTCTAAGAAGGAGTACAAAGAACTAACCAAGATTAACAAGAAAAACTACTTCGCCGAGATTACCGCAAGATTCTCTAACTTAAAAAACCCTGGGGAGTTCTGGAGCACGTTTAGAAGTTTGTCCAGAGGCAGAGCGATCGATAACGTCATCGACTTGAAGATCTGGCATGATCATTTCACCAGAGTGTTTAGGTTGAAGAGTGTTTTTGTCCATGCTTATAGATGTGGAGTCGGCCATCCATTCCTGGATAGACCAATTGAACTGGCAGAGCTGGAAGTGGTACTCAAGAATTGCAAAAACGGAAAATCACCGGGCCCGGATGGTATCCCCAACGAGTTTCTTAAAAACCTTGATTCACGAGGAAAAAGTTTTGTATTGAAATTATTTAACAAGATTCTTGTAAGCGAAAAGATACCAAAAGCATGGTCGGAAACTCACATAATACTTCTGCACAAGAAGGAGACCTTACGGTGCCAGATAATTACAGAGGAATATCCTTAATGAACACAATCGCCAAAGTTTTTAGTTCTACCCTAACCCATAGAATTGCAACCTGGGCAGAAGAAGGAAATAAAATACCTGAGTGTCAGTCTGGATTTCGGAGTGGACGTGGATGTACGGATAACCTGTTTGTGCTGTCTGCTGTTGTGGGCTCTCACCTCAGACTCAAAAAAAGAAAGATCTACGCCGCTTTCATCGACTTCAAAAAAGCATTTGATACAGTGAATCACGAGCTCTTATGGGAAAAATTGTACCACTTGGGACTTAGCGAAAAACTGATTCGTATTATCAGCAACTTATATCGTGACGCCAGAGCCCAGGTCAGAATTAACAACATTTGCTCAGATCCCATAAAGATTGAGCGGGGTGTTCTGCAGGGGGATCCTTTGAGCCCGCTTCTTTTCAATCTGTTCACGGCTGACCTACCGGAGTTCCTATCGAATACAGCTCAGGGAGTGGCCCTAGACTCACATACTTACATCACTTCCCTCATGTACGCGGACGACCTTGTGATACTGAGTGACACGCCGAGAAAACTACAAAAATTGTTGGAGACATTGGAATCATACTGTAGCAAGAATCATCTGACAGTCAATACAAACAAATCAAAAATTCTGATATTCAGGCGTTCTGGGAGATACGAAAAAGACCTCAGGTTTACATTCAAACTCCAAGCATTAGAAATAGTGAACGAGTATACATATCTCGGTATCGTTCTCAGCTCATCGGGTCTTTTTCGCAGAGCAGCGAAGCATATGACCAGCAAAACCAACATAGCTATGGCAAGAATAAGAAGCGTTATTAAAAGATCTGGTACGAGCGACTATGGGGCTACTTTTAGAATCTACGAGTCAACTGTTTTAAGCGTTCTGCTCTATGCGGCGGAAATATGGGGCCTAAACTATGAAAAAATATTGGAATGTAGCCAGGTGAAGTTCTTCAAGTCCCTGTTTCATCTCAATATATCCACACCGGGTCACGTCATCCGGTGCGAGTTCCTGCGACCGAGGTTGATCACGCACGTGTTTAGGAGAGCACTGTTGTGGGTGACCAAACTGATGGCCATGGGCCCTAATAGACTCCCTCGTTTGTGCTTTGAGAGACTACGCCTGCTGAGTGAAATAGAGGGAATGGATACCAGGTACAACTGGGTAGCGCAGATGAGGGGATACTTCTTGCTCATGGATAAAGAAGATCTATGGAGAGCCCAGGACGGTGAATTGCTCAAAAAAAATGCAAACAGCCTAATAAACGAACTCCAAACTTACTACTATAGATTGGATATTGAGAGAGCAAACAACTCTGAATATTGCCCAATGTACGAATTATTTAACTACAACCACAACAGAATTTTGAGCATGGGGGTCTCCAGAGCTAAACAGAGGGTCCTACATCAGGCTAGATTGAATAATGTGAGGTGTTTCAACTTCTCGGTGGGCGGGTCGTCTCATAGGATAGAGCCTGGATCCATGTGCGACATCTGCAACATGAAAGTGCAGGAAGATTTATACCACATCTTGGCGGAATGTCCGATGTACGAGCCCTTGAGAAGAGCCCATCTTGGCGGTCTGACGGAGCTGGGGAAGGAGGACATGTTAAAAACCTTGCTGCACCCCGAAGATGTTGACAGGATAAACGCCCTATATCTCTTTATGGAGGGAGCGATGAGGTTGAGAGCTTTCGCCTTGAATGAATAAGCCCTAGGCCCGAAAGAATGCTATGGAACCATCATCAATGTCATTACTCTGTTTGCATGTTAATTTTTTATTCTTTTTTTTTTCTATCAATTAAATATTATGTATGTATTACCAGAATTCCTGTAAAGAGCATTAGCTCAATGCAGTAAATAAATTATTATTATTATTATTATTATTATTAGAATTATTGTCATTTTTCCCCTAATCTACACATTTTTCTTTTGTTTCCACTCAATTTGGAGAAAGAAAAAAATTTGTTAAAATATTATTGTTTTTTTAATCGTTTAATTTATTTCTTAAAAAAAAATTTCTTACCATCGTATAAATTATGAAGAAAAAAATACAGATAAAAAGCTTGTCTTGTCTTAATAAATAAATATTAATGGATGCTGCTGTTGTTTAGAAAAGAAGGGGGAATCCCTGGATGACAATTAAACATTTTTATGCCCACGGGGCGTGGTGTAGAGGTTAGCGTGCTAACCTCATATACCAAACGTCGCGGGTTCGGACCCCAGGCAGTCCGATGATTTTATTTAAGCCATCTGGATACCAGATGACTTAAATAAAAATGCCTGGACCCTAATATATATAAATTCATAAATAACGGTTATCGTAAATGTCTTATATGGCCTGAGCTGCCGAAAAGACAGTGTGAATGTGTGTGTGAGTGTGAGTGTGAATGAGAAAAAAGTGTGAATGTTTTTTTAAAAAAAAAAAAAAAACATTTTTACTTTCTCTTACCTATGTATATATGTAATATATATGGGGCATTCCACGCCAACTCGACCACTTCTGAACCCTACCATTTTTGATTTTGCTGAAACTTTGTCATCTTTTTGTACCCTATTGAAAACGTGTTTGAGAATTTTTTCAGATTTTACGACCCAGCCAAAAAAAAGTTATAGCATTTTCAAAAAACATCGATTTTTTTTTTTAAATAACCGTAAAACTGTCAAAAATTAACTTATCGGGACGATTTTTTTTTTGAAATTTTTGTCTTTAAATGTAGTTTTCAGAAAAAAATATGACAAAATTTTACAGATTCATCTTGAACGTTTTTTTTGACATTTTCGTAAAAAAACAATAATTTCGGGATGAATGACACTTTTTTTTTAATTTTTTTTTTTTTATAAAAAACTTTGATTTTTTCTACAAATGCTCAGAAAATTTCAGAGTGGGATTATTTCGCGTTCTATTTTTTTTTATTTTTTGAAAAAAAAATTTTTTTTTCTCCGCTTATTTATCATGATGGTGCTCTTAAATTCTTCCAGGATTGACTGAGATTCTAGAAAATTGAAGAAAAATAATAATAATAATAGTTAGGGGTGATGAAAATCGAGAAAATTCCATTTATCCTGAAAAAATTAGAAATTAGTTGTGTATTCAACTACTGAAGTATTTGAAGCGTCAGGTAAAAGCTTAGAAACCTGGGCGTAACTAGGGAGGTGCCGGGGGGCCTGGCCCTCCCCAGAGAGCTCCTTGCCCCAAGAAAAATTAAAGGGGGCCATGGGACCAGCCATCTTCCAGTGGGCCTGGAAAGCCCCATATTTTTTCAATTTTTCTTGGGGCAAGGAGCTCTCTGGGGAGGGCCAGGCCCCCCCCGGCACCCCTCTAGTTACGCCCAGGTTTCTAAGCTTTTACCTGACGCTTCAAATACTTCAGTAGTTGAATACACAACTAATTTCTAATTTTTTCAGGATAAATGGAATTTTCTCGATTTTCATCACCCCTAACTATTATTATTATTATTTTTCTTCAATTTTCTAGAATCTCAGTCAATCCTGGAAGAATTTAAGAGCACCATCATGATAAATAAGCGGAGAAAAAAAAATTTTTTTTTTTCAAAAATAAAAAAAAAATAGAACGCGAAATAATCCCACTCTGAAATTTTCAGAGCATTTGTAGAAAAAATCAAAGTTTTTTATAAAAAAAAAAAAATTAAAAAAAAAAGTGTCATTCATCCCGAAATTATTGTTTTTTTACGAAAATGTCAAAAAAAACGTTCAAGATGAATCTGTAAAATTTTGTCATATTTTTTTCTGAAAACTACATTTAAAGACAAAAATTTCAAAAAAAAAATCGTCCCGATAAGTTAATTTTTGACAGTTTTACGGTTATTTAAAAAAAAAAATCGATGTTTTTTGAAAATGCTATAACTTTTTTTTGGCTGGGTCGTAAAATCTGAAAAAATTCTCAAACACGTTTTCAATAGGGTATAAAAAGATGACAAAGTTTCAGCAAAATCAAAAATGGTCGGGTTCAGAAGTGGTCGAGTTGGCGTGGAATGCCCCATATATAGAGAGAAAGTATTGGTTTCATGTCAAAAATTCGATGTCGAGATTTTGATGGATCTTTACGTTTTGAGGTCCCCTGAATCCAAAAAAGTGATTTTCGCGACATGGTCTGTCTGTCTGTGTGTCTGTGTGTCTGTGTGTGTGTGTTCAATTTTAAGCATGAAGGAATTGAGCTAGGAAGTTGAAATTTTATATTTAAGTTAGGCAGCCCCCGGGACCGGAAAAATAAGCTTTTAATCAAAATCGGCCAAAGGGTACTAGTACTTTACTGATGTACTTTTTCAGTTTTTTTCAATTTTCTCAAAATTCGCTCTAACGATTTTGATTAAAATTCAAAAATCAATTATTTTTTAGATGCTCTTTCAAATGTATATTCTCGTTTTGCCCTCAAAATTGTTTGAAGCACACTTTACTCTTGTGCTTCATAGAAAAGATAGGAGAAATGGTTGCCATGGTAACAAAATATAAATATTTTCCCATACTTATAAATTTTACATCTTGAATTTTAATATATCGGCGGAAACTAAATATATGTCGACACGAAAAATCTGGTGTGACAAGCACAGAACCCAACTTTCGATTACCGAAGGTAAGAGAAAGTTGTGTGCTGTGCGACAGTCACACCAGATTTTTTTTTCTTTTTTAAAAATGTTGGCCTATCATCAACAAATGTGAAGTATGTGCCTGTCTGTTTGATCAAGATCCTTCCAAAACTCGCAGTCAAATTGAGAGGATTGATGCCTGTCTTCGTTTATTTATTTAGAGGGTTTTCATGCCGTAATTTAAAGAATAAAAGATATTTTTGGGAATAAATCGTGGTTTATTTTAGTAAATAATAATACAAAAAAAAAAAAAAAATAATAATAATAATAATAACCCTGACCTGTGGTCCAGGGCTAGTGCATAGGTTCTAATACCAAAGGTCAAGGGAGCCGGGATCTAAATGGCTTTTGATGACGAAAAAAATACAATAATAATAAGTTCAGGAAAAAAAAAAAAACTCGAGTCCGTAAATACTCAAAAAGAGAGGCGCAATAAATTCCAGAAAATGTAGAATTTGCCCATTGTAAAGCATTGAGTTTTGTCCTGCCTTGTGAAAAATTTGTATTGTAGTTCCACGCACTAGCGTAACGTTTTTTAGCTGCCCCCCCCCCCGCAAATTTTATTTCGGGCCCTATTATTAGACCATACAAAAAATATTTTTAAAATACCGTATATTCCTGAACCCTGAGGGTTCGGCCCTCTCAAAGAGAAATTTTCATTAAATTTTTTAACTTTTTTACCGGAGCTCTGAGGGACCCGGGCCCTCTCAAAGAGAAATTTTCATTATTTTTTTTTTTTATCTAAATTTTTCCGGTTTTATCGGAGCTACAGTTTTTTTAGCCCGGACCGGCCCGAGGGCCCCCAAGGTCCGGGGCCCCCCGCATCGCGGGGTCTGCGGGGGCGTACGTTACGCCACTGGTTCCACGTAATAAAACACTTTAAAAAAATTATATTTGAATGAGTACTTTTCATTCGATACCGCCAATAAAGTACTCATATGAGTAAAGTACTGAGTAAAAAAAGTACTAGTATCGAAACAAAAGTAGGGGAACGTAGGGTAAGCGAAGTAAGATGGGGTACCATAGTTACTGGCTCTACTGGTGCAGCGATCAAGCTGCAAACGGTGGAAATAAGAAGTTGCTATGAAATTGTCACCCATTTTGAGTGAATAGTTTGCCTTGCAAGGAATTTTTAAAGTGCTGTTATTTTTGTCGGAAAGTTTAGTTGCATCGGTCCTGTTTGATGCTCAAATATATTAAGTTACGTTTATATATGACTACATCTCTTTCTCTATTCCAGAGAAAAGTGTAGTTTTTTAGAGTTTCTTTGCATATATTACGATTGATTAAAAAGTCCCATTCGGCAATGGCGACCTTGATAACTTAAAAACGCCTCGCCGGGGCAAGACGGAGAACTTTTTAAGGGACAAGATGGGGTTTAAGAAAACTGGGAAAATAGATCAGAAAAATAAACAGAAGGAGAAAACGAAAACTGTTGCTATTAAAAAAAAATCAAAAAACCTTAAAAGAAACATTCACACTCATCATCATCATCATCAAAAGAATCAGAGGCTGAATTATTTATTTTGGATATTCATATTCTCAGTCTACTGAAGGATGGAAGTTCAACAAATGGGCTCACAATTCACGTACAGGTGAAGAAGATGAAGCCCGAAGTTACGCATCTTTGTCCTTTCCATCACGACCCCTGTCTTGTCCCAGCCAAGATGAAGTTCGGCACTTTGATTAAAAAAAAATTTTTTTAGGTTATTTGCAAAAAAAAGTTAATAAAACTGTTTTTATGCTATTGTAAACCTTAGTAGAGTACTAATACATGAAATTTTTCTTCTACGACTTAACCACTGTAATTATAAAGGCTATGAACCAAACAAAATTAGCTACCCCGTCTTGCCCCATGTTCCCCTAAGTATCGATACTTTTTTCGTGCCCCTAGCTGAAGCGGTTAGTAAGAAAATAACTAAAAATGTTTTAGTATACACACCTTAAAGCAAAATTCAATTTTTTCTTGTAAAGTTCCACGTAATAAAACACTTAAATAGTACACCCAATTGTACATATCAATTTCTTTGAGATTGCTTCCAGAGAATACAATAAACATCCGATCAACCAACGAACCATAAACATCCAAACCATTATGCATAATATAAGCGAATCTCTTCCTGTCCATTGGTGTATATCTATGGCAAAATAAAAAGAATCCTTTTATTTTTGTCTAGTGGCCGTATCATCACATTTGTTTGTTTGTTTGTTTGTTTTTAAACATAGTGTACGTAGCTTACTTTCTTTAAATGATTATAAAATAAATAAATTCTAAACTACGTACACCATTTTTGTTTAGTTAAAAGATAAAATAAAATTGACGGGGAAAGCAGTCACTATTGATTAAACAAAAAAGACGTTTCGGCCATATTTATTGAACCATCTTTAGTAGTCTAATCCTAACGTTTCTTGAAGAAGAAGAAGGATTCCTAATAGTCCATTTCATGTTTCAACAACATTCCTTGAGCAAAAAGTAAAATAGGGAGGTTAGGAGCTTTCTTGAGGAAGAGTTTATAGTCTATTTGTTATATTTGTTTTTATAAATGTCAATTATATAAAACAGCAAATTAATTCTGCTTGTCAATTTTATTTATTTTGAATTAATTTTATTACATTGTCTTTTTATTAGAGGAATTTTTAATCATAGACCTCATTTTTGTATTAAACAGTGGCGTAATGTACACCCCCGCAAACACCGCGATGCGGGGGGGGGCCCAGCCGGGCTAAAAAACTGAATCTCCTCCGATTAAAAAAAAAAATTAATGAAAATTTGTCTTTGTAAGGGCCCGGGCCCTCAGGGTATACGGAATTTTAAAAATATTTTTTGTAAGGTCTAATAATGGGGCCCGAAATAAAGGTTGCGGGGGAGCCCAGCTAAAAAACATTACGCCACTGGTATTAAATATTTATTAAAACCTGTACAACGTTTCGACTGCTTATTTAATAAATATTTAATACAAAAATGTGGTCTATGATTAAAAATTCCTCTAATAATAATATTTCAAACCACAAAAGCTTTAATAGACATATTCGTGACAATTTCTTTTGTTTATACCCTCTGGTATATATTATCAATATACCGGGTGTTTCATAAGTCAGTTTACCGAGTAAGTGTATTTGTTAGAAGCAAATAATAAATCAATTTTATTTATATTGTAATTTAATTGAAACTGAATTTACACTACACATAGATATGAATTTCCACGAACAGTGTCATTAAAAAAATATGGGCCTACGATGCCACCACTCCAAATACCAGCCATGCCTTTGATCCATGTTTCTGGTGTCTATGCTAGTCATAGCGTAGATACAGGCTCTGGCCAGGAATTCCGGCTCTCTTCTTCCTCTTCTTTTCTTCTCTTCATTCTCCTCTGCCTTTCCTTCTCCCTTAACCCAAATTCCATCCAGCCAATCCAGCAACTTTTCCCTTACTTCCATAAAAAAAAAACCAAATTAACAATATCCTCATGGAATCAGCGAGAGTAAAATATTCCGGAGTTAAACTAGCCTCCCGTTCGGATCTCCGGGTGGAGGCTACTCCCGCGGGTTCTATGAGGAAAAATCCTCTTAAATTTCCAAACAAGGATTTCACAATTCAGTTCACCAATATTCGAGGACTGAACTCAAACCTTAATGCCGTCCACCACCATCTCGAACGAGTCAATCCCCAAATTCTTGTTCTTGGAGAAACCCAGATTTCAACAACCAACTCAGGAGCCCCTCACCTTAATTACCCTAACTACCTTATCCTTGATAAGTTTCGCTTTAAGGGAGGCATCTGTGCCTATGTAAGATCAGATGTTTCCTGTAGGAGAATACATGAACTCGAGTCTAACGATTTCGATATACTATGGCTCAAAATCTCAGCCAAATCATCGAATCATTTCCTATGCTGTATCTATCGTTCCCCCAACGCTAGCAACCATACTTACTTTTTCGACCATCTCACAGAATGTGTCAATTCTATCCAAACCAAATTCCCGTCAAATGAAATCTCCTTCCTAGGAGATTTTAACGTTCACCACAAAGATTGGCTGAAATACTCGGGCACCACCGATGCTGCAGGGAGGGCAGCCAAGAATTTTTGCGATTCTTGCGACCTCACCCAAATCATTGGTGAACCCACACGTGTTCCAGACAATCCAACACATGCCCCCCATCTTCTAGACCTATTTATTACCTCCAACCCACACTCTTACTTCCCTTCAGTAGCCCCCCCTCTTGGCACTTCCGACCACTCCCTTGTCACGGTAGTATTCAAGACATCTCCCACTAACCATCTAAAACGCATCCCTCCTCGGAAAATTTGGCAATTCCACTCAGCCCAATGGGATGACCTAAGAATCTTCTATTCGTCTTTTCCATGGAATGATTACTGCTTCAACGGAACCAATGCTTCTCAGGCGGCTGACTCTATCACAGAAGCCATAATCATGGGTATGGAAATGTACGTACCCTTTAAAATATATCAAAAGGGAAAAAAATCCAAACCATGGTTTAATGTCCAATGTGTGAAAGCCACTAGCGCCAAAAATCAAGCATATGAGAACTGGAAACTGTCTCATGATCCGTTGGAGTGGGATAGATTTCGTAAGGCCAGAACCCAATGTCAGAAGACCATCAATGAGGCTAAAAGGACCTTCGAGCAGAGGAAATGCGACCAATTGGCATCCTGCCCAAATGGTAGTCGACGCTTCTGGTCTTTGGCCAAGGCAGTAGGCCGTAACTTTTCCTCATCTTCATTTCCACCTCTTAATTTGCCTGATGGTAAAATTGCCACTACCCCATTTGAAAAAGCCCAAATCTTTGCTTCTCTCTTCGCATCCAATTCTACTATTGACGATAAAGCCAATAGTCGCGATCCTCCGACCCAGCATTCCAATAAAATTTCAATGAATAAAATTCATTTTAGGGATAAACTAATTAAAAAGGTTATTAAGGAGCTAGTAATCGACAAATCTCCAGGCCCTGACGGTATTCCCCCCATCGTCATTAAAAAATGTTCCCCTGAATTGGTCCCAATATTATCCAGGTTGTTCAACCTCTCATTTTCCTCGGGACATTTTCCCGACTCTTGGAAATTGGCAAATATTCAACCCATTCCCAAAAAAGGTGACTCCTCTCTTCCCAGCAACTATCGCCCAATCGCAATAACCTCCATACTATCCAAAATTATGGAAAAAGCCCTCAACATTCAAATTTTAAATCATCTGGAACATTGCGGAATGATGAATGATAGGCAATATGGTTTCAGGCATGCTCGATCGACTGGGGATATTTTGAGCTTTGTCACACACCTCTGGAACAAAGCCATGGAAATGAAAGGGGAAACTATTGCAGTTGCTCTTGACATTTCGAAGGCTTTCGATCAGGTATGGCATAAAAATCTTTATGCTAAACTTCCATCTTTTGGCCTATCCTCTGAGCTGTGCCAGTGGATCAAGAGCTTTCTAACGGAGCGAAAGATCTCGGTTGTAGTCGACGGTGTGTCTTCTATTCCGCATTCAATCAACGCAGGTGTTCCCCAGGGTTCTGTCCTCTCTCCCACCCTATTCCTTATGTACATTAACGATCTCATGGGAGTAACCTCCAACCCAATTCATTGCTTTGCTGATGACAGTACCCTGCACTCAGTCAGGACTGGTGAAACCTCATCCACTGGTCGTCTGGGGGCTGTGTCGTCGATAAATGATGATCTTGGTCTCTTGGAGGAATGGGGAAACCTCAATCAAGTAAAATTCAATTCCCAAAAAACCCAATGTTGTTTAATTTCTAGACAAAAAAATAGGATTTGCCCTCCCCTTATTTACAGCAATAATAGCCTCGAGTTCAAAGATTCATTTTCTGTTCTGGGAGTGACAGTTACATCTGATCTCTCCTGGAGCAACCACATCTCTTCTGTGGTTAAATCTACCGCAAGGAAATTGGGTTTCCTATTCAAAACGAAGCGTTACTTTTCCTCCCAACAACTCCTAATCCTCTATAAAGCCCAAATTCGGCCGTGTCTTGAATATTGTTCCCACCTTTGGCGAGGGGCGTCGAAAGACGCTCTCTCCTCCTTGGAAGCCATACAGAGGCGTGCAATTAGACTGATAGGTGATTCTACCCTTACTGCATCCCTACAGTCACTAGATCATAGAAGAAGAGTATCTGCACTATCTCTCTTCTACAGGTATTACCATGGTCAATGCTCTGCCGAATTAAAATCAATTATCCCACCCAATGCAACATATTCACGGAACACAAGAGAGGCATCTTCCCAGCATCCCTATGCTGTTCAGATCACGACTAACAGAACAAAACAATTTCATTCTTCCTTTGTCCCCATGACCTCCCGTGATTGGAACAAGCTCCCTGCGTCTATCTTCCCCAAAACCTACAATCTTCAGACTTTCAAGTCTAACCTCAACAGGCATCTTCTCAGTTCCCGCAGTTGAGTTTCCCCTTTATGCTTCTCCTTTTGTTTTTATTTTCTTCCTGGCTGCATGTGACTATTGGTCATTATAGGTCTTCGGACCTTATGCACCCATTCCAAAAAAAAAAAAAAAAAAAAAAAAATGTTGTTTACATACTCGGTAAACTGACTTATGAAACACCCGGTATATATACATGTATATATATAAACACGAGGGCAGGTCAATAATTCTGTGACTTTTTGAATGAAACATACGTTTTTGGATAAAAATTATTTTTATTTTTCTCCTTTGGAACTCTTTTCACTTTATCCAAATTTTTTATCCCTTCCAAAAATAAGATTTGTCGAGGACATCGAAATAGATATTTGTTTGTGAGATGATTTCATCGTTGGAGTCAAATCTCTTTCCGCCGAGCCATTTTTTCAGGTTTAGAAACAAGATATAGTCACTCGGGGCTAAATCCGGAGAATAATGCGGATGAGGGAGCAATTCGTGTCCCAATGGATTTTTGCCATGGAAACTGCACTTGTGTGCACCCTTGCATTGTCTTCTCAAATCACGAAGTAGTCTGCTATTAATGGATGTCAAACAAAAACTAAAAGACCCAGCTGGTTCAAATTTCGACAAGAGCCAGCTGATAGTTGCCTGCTGACAGGAGCAGGCGGGAAATTCAAAAAGTCAACGACTTATTGACCTGCCCTCGTATTTATAGGACAATGAATAAAATATTTTCTTTATCATATCAATATATTAAAAATAGCCTTTGAAAATAAAAACTAAAAATAAAGATAGTTATAATTATTTTTGTATATTTTAATTAAAAACAAAGTGTATTTTGTCCAAAAGAGATTTTACTTTGACATTCTGACATCTCTTGGCAAATTTTTGAATTACTTGATTTTTGGGCATACTTTTTATGACACAATACGCCATCTTATCGGGAAAAACATGCGTAACACCTTCGCTCCCTCCCTCCCTCCCCCGCCGCTCTCGAACAACTGAGAAAGTTCTCCATCCGTGATCGAAAATTCGACGATGAAGACACGTTGAGGATACCGAAAGGTCATACATAACATTCTAGTTGACCGCGAATTGCTAAACTTCTAGCTACACGTGCCAACACCTAAAGGGGGAAACGGAAAGAAGGGGAGACCAGTCAGTCTACAGCCTTCACCTTCTTTTCACTTATTAATTTTCCTTTTAAGGTGCGCCTCTCGAAAAGTCATTAGAACTCTTTTGACTACCGAGTTACTCTAGGCGGCAAGAGATGACGTTAGTTTTCCCCATAGGAATACAAGGGATTTATTCCATTTCATTTGAAAGATTTCAACTAATTAATTAAGGGTAGAAAATTAATTATTTTTTAACACAATGATTACTAATTTAATTATCTATAAGATATAGAGCGAATTTTTTTAAAAATATCTTTTCTTTAATGCGATTAATCTAAAAAAAAAAATCTGGTGTGACTGGCGCACAGCACACAACTTTCTCTTACCCTTCGGTAAGTGTGCACCGTGCTGGTCACACCAGATTTTTTGTGTCGAGATATATTTAGTTTCCGATAGCACCTTAGTTTCAAACTTGCATTTTAAATGTTGACTGCTTCAAATAAACTATGGTTAATTTTCAAAATTTTAATCTCATATTTGGACATTTTATACACAAAATAGATTCGTATATAAATACAAAATTTCATAAGAATTGGAAAAAAAAAATTTAAATGCGTAAAAAGTTCCAAAGGGGACCCCTTTTGAATCGAAATTAACATACAAATCCCTATAGGAAATTAACATTGTTCCTATGCGAAGATAAGGTGGAAAGGGAATTTAAAAAGTAAAAAGAGTAGAGAGAGACGATAATGTTTGCAAGTGAGAGAGAGACATATATGTTTTCTTTGAAACAATTAAAGACACAAATAAAATAAAAATAAATGGGAATTTAAATAATAATTGATTTTTTCTTTTTTTTTTTTTAAACATTCACACTTTTTTCTCATTCACACTCACACTCACACACACATTCACACAGTCTTTTCGGCAACTTAGGCCATTTAAGACTTTGACGATAACCGTTGTAATATAATATTAACTATTGTGGGTTCAGGCATTTCTATTTAAGCCATCTGGTATCCAAATGGCTTAAATAAAATCATCGGCCTGCCTGGGTCCGAACCCGCGACGTTTGGTATAGGAGGGAGGCGCTCTACCTACTACGCCAAAATTGATTTTTTAATCTAATAAAAAGAAAAAGATTTAAATTCGGTTACCATGGCAACCATTTCTCCTATCTTTCCTATGAATAACAAGAGTAAAGTGGTCTTCAGAAGATTTCAACGGCAAAATGAGAATATACATTTTAAAGAGCATCTAAAAAATAGTTGATTTATGAATTTTAAAAAAAATCCTTGGAGGGAATTTTGAGAAAATCGAAAAAAACTGAAAAGTACATCAGTAAAGTACTAGTACTTTTGGCCGATTTTGTTCAAAAGCTTATTTTGAGATTCTTCAAAGGTACCTAAGTTAAATATAAAATTTCAATCCGCTAGCTCAATTCCTTCATGCTAAAAGAACAAGAGTAAAGTGGTCTTCAGAAGATTTCAACGGCAAAATGAGAATATACATTTTAAAGAGCATCTAAAAAATAGTTCATTTATGAATTTTAAAAAAATCCTTGGAGGGAATTTTGAGAAAATCGAAAAAACTGAAAAAGTACATCAGTAAAGTACTAGTACTTTTTGGCCGATTTTGTTCAAAAGCTTATTTTGAGATTCTTCAAAGGTACCTAAGTTAAATATAAAATTTCAATCCGCTAGCTCAACTCCTTCATGCTAAAAATCTGTCCACACACACATACATACATACACACAGACACACATACATACACACACACACACACAGACCAATTTGCGGGACCCACTTTTTTGGACTCAGGGGACCTCAAAACATGTATATCCATCAAAATCTGGACATCGAATTTTTGACATGATCGCAATACTTTCTCTCTCTATATATTTCTATATAGGGTACGAGAAAGTAAAAATTGTTTTTTCGAAAATCAAAATAAGGGCTTCTATAAGTTGTAGATATTTTAAATAGCTTTAATTTAAAAAAATTTGAGGTCGATAGCTTCAAAATTGTGGCCGCTATCTCCCAAAAATTAGCACCCCGTGATGCGCATCTTAAGAAATTTTGAAATAAAAAATAAATTTTAAAATATAATCTTTCTTTGATAAGTTAAGAGTCCGGTTGAATTTAAATTTGTTTTTTTTTTTTTTTACTCACAAGCAGTCAGAAGCAGACATACTCTTCCTTAATTACACCCTCGTTAATATTTCATTTCTAATGTTGCGTTTTTTTTTTTTTTTTTGCGACTGAGTGTTTATAAGAATCGGGTAGGAGACCCTCGAAAAATAAGAATGCATTCCAAATGTATATAATGAATTCTCATAAATATATTGTATTATCAGCAGACGAAATTACTTTAAAAAAAAAAATAATAATAAATTATATCAAGTATATATTTGAAAAATACGTCACCATATAATTATCAATAATTATTATTTTTTATTTACGCTTGATTATTATTATTATTATTATTATAACAAAATTTTCCAAATGAATGACTTTCCTTGACTTATTCATTAAATTGCCTATCTAACCTCCTTTTTCTTTTAAATATTAAAAAAAAAAACCAAATTTAAATAAAAATAAATACTTACTTGGTGGCTTTATAATAAATAATTAAAAGTGATATAATCTCTTCTTTTTGAAGTTTTGTCACCTTTAATAATTCCGTTACTAATGGACGAATTCGTTTACGAAAACGAAATTCTTCTGATTGATTTAATAACTGATCACAATTATCCATAATTTAAATCAATTTATATTTCAAAAAAAAGAAAATCCAAAATTTTTTTGTATTTTTATTTTATTTTTTAGGTTAATAAAATGAAAACATTTAAAAAATAAACAATAAATATTGGTACTTACACTGCCTTTTGGATCGTTATTAAGACAAAAAGTTGTGTTCACTGGACTAGGAAAATCACTAAACATTTCAATTTTCTTTTTGAAAATTGACATATAATATTTCTTTTATTAATATTATTTATTATTAAATTGAAAATAATTAAATTAAAATATATTAATATTTAAAAATTAAATTTAAAATTTATAATTTTTTTAATCAGAGAAGTATTCAAGTAAGACAACACAAGTTTTTTTTTTTTATTATTGAAAAAAAAACCTTGTGCTGTCTGACTTGAATTTAATTATCTGATTAAATCATAATGTTTCAACTAGAGCCAACGGTTACTAGTTTAAAATTAATTATAATTTTTTTCAATATTCTTGTTAAAGTCAAGGATCTGGGAATCATTTTTGACTCTAAATTAGCCTTTAATGAACATGTAAATTTTATTGTAAATAAAACATTTAAGATGCTTGGCTTTGTAAAGAGAAATTGTAAGAACTTTGAAAATATAAATACTCTTAAAATCTTATATTTCTCTCTGGTGAGATCTCAGTTGGAGTTCGCACCATTGATATGGGATCCTTTTTATGCAGCCCAGATCAACTTGATTGAGAAGGTGCAAAGAAGGTTTCTTAAATATCTTTTTTTTGTCAAGTTTGGCCTCCCTGCTTCTCATATCACCTATGATCAACTACTTGAAATCTTTGAAATTAAAAGTCTCTCTGAAAGAAGGCGAGACTTAATACACGCAAATTTGTGTGATCTTCTCGGCAACCGTTGGGATTGCTCTGAGTTGTTGGCAAGAATTGGCTTCAGAGTCCCGGCTTTTACCCTTAGATCGGGCTCCCTTTTTTATCTTGGCCCTGTCCGAACGAGAATGGGAGAAAACTCACCCATTTTCAAAATGATTTCGGAATATGCGAGGAGGGGAGGCCGGACAATCTGATTAAATGATTGTCATTTTATTGTAACTTTAATTGTTTTTATTTTTATCGTTATTCTATTTGTTTTTTTTTTCTGTTTTTTTTATTTTATTTTTTTTTTTCTCTTCATTGTGGAGTATTTTTGTTCTTCTTAAACATACAGTAGTATTATAGAATTTGTATAATTTACTGGTAATTTATTTTCCCTATAATTGGAAATTTATTTCTGTTGGGAATCTTATATCACTAAATAAATAAATAAATAAATAAATAAATAAATAAATAAATAAATAAATAAATAAATAAATAAATAAATAAATAAAATAAATGAATTTATTTTCAAGGGATGTAGCAGAGACATCGCCCTCTTTGAAAGCATAAGATAATGAAATTATCTACGTATAGTTTCTCAATATAAATATCTTTTTTTTTTTCATTTACATATTATTATTCAATGAAAATAATAAAATAAAATTGGCACATTTAGCACATTAAATAAACAATACTTTCTCACTATATATTTTATATAATAGGCAAAAAGAAAGTAAAAGGGTAATGATCTTTAATTTCTAAGAGATGTAGAAATATATTAATGACGAAACAATGCGAGTCGATTCCAAACATCATTTATAGAGTATGTAGAAAATAAATAATTCATTTTTTGTTTTTATCATGACCTGATTGATAATTAAAAAAAAAATTGCAAAAAATAAATGATATTACTCTTTGAATATTAAAAAAAAATTTCAATTTAATTTATAATTCATTTAGGCTTTATAAATAGGCTATAAACATTTTATTATTGACGTGGCCCCGACTGTCATCCAAAGGGCAGAAACTTCGATTATTATGTTATAACGGAAGTCCAAGGCTTTGTGCATTTAGTATTACATTAAATACATTTTGTGGATGGTTAAATAAATATTCAAGACCAACAAACATTTAGAGTGCTTTGAATTGATTATATCTCAAGGATATTGAATCTCAAAACATGACACTAATTTTAATTTTTTTTTTTTTTTGTTAATTTTGTTTTTTGTTTAATTACTTTCTTTTTATTAGAGTAATGTAAACGAACTTTTAAATTATTTTGAATTCATCTGTTATTTATTAATTATTCATAAATTGGCAATACTCGATTTTTTTTTTTTTTTATTAACACACACTTTTTTCTCATTTACACAGTCTTTTCGGCAACTTAGGCCATTTAAGACTTTAAACGATACCCGTTATTTGTAAATATATTAATTGGGGAGTCCAGGCATTCTTATTTAAGCCATTTGGTTGGCAATACTCGTTAATTTAGCAACAAATTGAAAACAATGAAAAAAGAAATCTGATATTATTA
>JAKCPI010010569.1:0-11689 GCA_023213315.1 Euborellia annulipes
TTTTTCTCCTTTGATCTCTTTTCACTTTATCCAAATTTTTTATCTCTTCCAAAAATAAGATTTGTCGAGGACATCGAAATAGATATTTGTTTGTGAGATGATTTCATCGTTGGAGTCAAATCTCTTTCCGCCGAGCCATTTTTTCAGGTTTGGAAACAAGATATAGTCACTCGGGGCTAAATCCGGAGAATAATGCGGATGAGGGAGCAATTCGTATCCCAATGGATTTTTGGAAACTGCACATGTGTGCACCCTTGCATTGTCTTCTCAAATCACGAAGTAGTCTGCTATTAATGGATGTCAAACAAAAACTAAAAGACCCAGCTGGTTCAAATTTCGACAAGAGCCAGCTGATAGTTGCCTGCTGACAGGAGCAGGCGGGAAATTCAAAAAGTCACCGACTTATTGACCTGCCCTCGTATTTATAGGACAATGAATAAAATATTTTCTTTATCATATCAATATATTAAAAATAGCCTTTGAAAATAAAAACTAAAAATAAAGATAGTTATAATTATTTTTGTATATTTTAATTAAAAACAAAGTGTATTTTGTCCAAAAGAGATTTTACTTTGACATTCTGACATCTCTTGGCAAATTTTTGAATTACTTGATTTTTGGGGCATACTTTTTATGACACAATACGCCATCTTATCGGGAAAAACATGCGTAACACCTTCGCTCCCTCCCCCCCCCCCGCCGCTCTCGAACGACTGAGAAAGTTCGCCATCCGTGATCGAAAATTCGACGATGAAGACACGTTGAGGATACCGAAAGGTCATACATAACACTCTATTTGACCGCGAATTGCTAAACTCTTAGCTACACGTGCGAACACCTAAAGGGGGAAACGGAAAGAAGGGGAGACCAGTCTACAGCCTTCACCTTTATACTTATTAATTTTCCTTTTAAGGTGCGCCTCTCGAAAAGTCATTAGAACATTTTTGACTATCGAGTTACTCTAGGCGGCAAGAGATGGCGTTAGTTTTTCCCATAGGAATACAAGGGATTTATTCTATTTCATTTGAAAGATTTCAGCTAATTAAAGGTAAAAATTTAATTATTTTTTAACACAATGATTACTAATTTAATTATCTATAATATATAGAGCGAATTTTTTAAAAATATCTTTTATTTAATGCGATTAATCTAAAAAAAAAATTGTTTTTTTCGAAAATTAAAATAAGGATTATATAACAAATTAAAATAAGGGCTTCTATAAGTCGTAGATATTTTAAATAGCTTTAATTTAAAAAAATTTGAGGTCGATAGCTTCAAAATTGTGGCCGCTGGAAAGTCCCAAAATTAGCACCCGAGACACGCACCTTAAGAAATTTTGAAATAAAAATAAATTTTAAAATATAATCTTTCTTTGATAAGTTCAGAGTCCGGTTGAATTTAAATTTGATTCTTTTTTTTTACACTCACAAGCAGTCAGAAGCAGACATACTCTTCCTTAATTACACCCTCGTTAATATTTCATTTCTAATGTTGCGTTGTTGTTTTTTTTGCGACTGACAAGTGAGTGTATTTAAGAATCGGGTAGGAGACCCTCGAAAAATAAGAATGCATTCCAAATGTATATAATGCATTCTCATAAATATATTGTATTATCAGCAGACGAAATTACTTTTAAAAAAAAAATAATAATAAATTATATCAAGTGTATATTTGAAAAGTACGTCACCATATAATTATCAATAATTATTATTTTTTATTTACGCTTGATTATTATTATTATTATTATAACAAAATTTTCCAAATGAATGACTTTCCTTGACTTATTCATTAAATTGCCTATCTAACCTCCTTTTTCTTTTAAATATTAAAAAAAAAAACCAAATTTAAATAAAAATAAATACTTACTTGGTGGCTTTATAATAAATAATTAAAAGTGATATAATCTCTTCTTTTTGAAGTTTTGTCACCTTTAATAATTCCGTTACTAATGGACGAATTCGTTTACGAAAACGAAATTCTTCTGATTGATTTAATAACTGATCACAATTATCCATAATTTAAATCAATTTATATTTCACTCATTCAAAAAAGGAAAATCTAAAGTTTTTTTGTATTTTTATTTTATTTTTTTAGGTTAATAAAATGAAAACATTTAAAAATAAACAATAAATTTTGGGAGTTACACTGCCTTTTGGATCGTTATTCAGGCAAAAAGTTGTGTTCGCTGGACTAGGAAAATCACTAAACATTTCAATTTCCTCTTTGAAATGTTTAATTGACATATAATATTTCTTTTATTAATTTTATATTATTATTAAATTGAAAATAATTAAATTAAAATATATTAATATTTAAAAATCAAATTTAAAATTTATAATTTTTTTTAATCAGAGAAGACAACACAAGGTTTTTTTTTTTCAATTATTGAAACAAAAACCTTGTGCTGTCTGACTTGAATTTAATTATCTGATTAAATCATAATGTTTCAACTAGAGCCAACGGTTAATAGTTTAAAATTAATTATAATTTTTTTCAATTTTATGGTTAAATGAATTTATTTTCAAGGGATGTAGCATAGACATCGCCATCTTTGAAAGCAAATGATAATGAAATTATCTACGTATAGTTTTCTCAATATAAATATCTTCTTTTTTTTTCATTTACATATTATTATTCAATGAAAATAATAAAATAAAATTGGCACATTTAGCACATTAAATAAACAATACTTTCTCACTATATATTTTATATAATAGGCAAAAGAAAGTAAAAGGGTAATGATCTTTTATTTCTAAGAGATGTAGAAATATATTAATGACGAAACAATGCGAATCGATTCCAAACATCATTTATAGAGTATGTAGAGAATAAATAATTCACTTTTTTTATTTCATTATGGATGTGGCCCCGACTATCATCCAAAGGGCAGAAACTTCAATTATTATGTTATAACGGAAGTCCAAGGCTTTGAGCATTTAGTATTATATTAAATAAATTTTGTGGATGGTTAAATAAATATTCAAGACCATCAAACATTTAGAGTGCTTTGAATTGATTATATCTCAAGGATATTGAATCTCAAAACATGACTCTAATTTTAATTTTTTTTTTTTGTTAATTTTGTTTTTTATTTAATTACGTTCTTTTTATTAGAGTAATGTAAACGAACTTTTAAATTATTTTGAATTCATCTGTTATTTATTAATTATTCATAAATTGGCAATACTCGATTTTTTTTTTTTTATTAACACTCACACTTTTTTCTCATTTACACTCATATTCACTCAGTCTTTTCGGCAACTTAGGCCATTTAAGACTTTAAACGATACCCGTTATTTGTAAATATATTAATTGGGAGTTCAGGCATTCTTATTTAAGCCATTTGGTTGGCAATACTCGTTAATTTAGCAACAAATTGAAAACAATGAAAAAAGAAATCTGATATTATTAGTATCTATTTATTAATTATTTCATGCTAAACGTAAGTATTTTCTCAGTTACGAATAATTCATCATTTATTATAAAACACAGAGAATTAATTTTATTAAAATTGGATAAGGTTTAAATTAATAAATAATTCTCCTTCTCTTTAAAACATAAATGAATTAATTTATCTAAAAATAAAATTTAAACATTTCATCCAATCCTCTTATCAAAAAGATTATATAAATTATTATTTATTCAGAATGAATATTTACCTTTAATTCAAAAGTTCAAGTGGAAAATCTATTTGTCTTTTTTTTTTTTAGTTTTGTTTTTGTTAATACTCTTTTCGAGTGCAGAGGCCATTTTAGGATTTTTTTTTTTATAAAAAACACTCATTTTTTCCCATTCACACAGTCTTTTCGGCAACTTAGGCCATATAAGACTTTAAACGATAATCGTATTTTATAATATATATACATTTGGGGTCCAGGCATTCTCATTTAAGCCATTTGGTATCCAAATGACTTAAATAAAATCATCGGATTACCTGGGATCCGGACCCGCGACCCTTGATATACAAGGCCAGCACGCTAGCCGCTACACCAAGCCCGAGGGCTTTCTAGGGGTTATAATTTACAACAATTTATTTAAATACAAACGTGACGTCATGTTTAGTCCCGACTGTATTTGTTTTAATAACTCTATCCCCTAAAATGAAATTCCTAATGATGTCAAACAGGAGTTAAAAAAAAGATTACCTGATGGGATTTTGATGTCAAAATTAAAATTATCAACTTCCTCTTTTGCTTCTTCATCCATGCAATTATCCAAATATATTAATTAACAAAATTATTTAACTATTACGTTTTAATAAAAAAAAAAAAAAAAAAAAAAAAACTAACGTAATAAAATTTACTAATTATCCAGGCATCATCCGCGATGGATTAATCAATTTTTGTTTCCTAAAAGAGATAACAAAAAATTCGATCGTCAAATATATTTAGGCCCTATATAACTTAATTTTAGGTTATTTATCGATTGTCAACGCAATTATATATTAGAAATATATATATATATATATATATATATAAAATATATATATATTATTTTAGGTTATTAATTATCAACGCAATTATTTATTAGAAATATATTTTTTTTATTTTAGTTATTTATGTGTGCCTTTAAATTTTATTTTATGACTCATTCAAATGGCATAATTTATGTTAAAATTTAATATCTCCTATGTTGAATTGCAAAACAAAAAAAATAATAATAATAATAATAACAATGACATATGATAATTATAATAATATTTATTATCATATAAATTACGATATTTTTTTTTTTTTAATGTTACATAAAAGGATGAAATGAAAGGTTAGGTTAAGAAGTATTAACTTACAGGGTGATAAAATTATTATTATTATTCTAATTCCGATGAGAAAACAATAAACAAAATTCAATTTTATTAATTAATTTTGACTACATTGTTATAATTTAATTATAAATGTGTCATTATTAAATTAAAATGAATCCCCCTTCCCCTTCTGCTTCTCCTCATTGGCGTTGGTCAGTCAAGTTGAATGTGACATAAGAAGCGGTTTCAGAAATTAAACGCTCCATTGTGAAAGAGTTTAAAAAACTTGCATTGCCCTAGGCCAGTCCACCGACATTTTTTCAAGGTTACTCACTCACTTTTGTTGTTGTTGTTTGTTAAGTCAAATCTCTACTTGGGATTAACAAATTTTATTTTATTATTATTAAAAAATAATTATTGCAATTGAATTCGTTTTTTTTTTTAATTTTCACATTTAAAATCAAATTAGAACAAAAATGAACTGGCTTTTTTAACCTAGATTTTTTTTTTGTGCCAATTTAGAATAAATTAATATTTTTTCTTATCGATAATTACCTTTTTAGGAGTGTATTGCTCCCTTCCAATGGGAAAATGGAACTAAATTAAGGTTAGAATAAATTTTTTTCAACAAGTAAAGTCAAAGAGTATCAAATGCAAATAATATTATTGACAAAGATTCCAATAGATGTAGAATGTATATAAAAATTAAGTTAACCAAAGTTAGGATGTCATGTAATTAAAATTAAGAATAAATTTGATAATATGAAATTTTAAATATATCTTAATAAATAAATATTAAAATGCATTTTATTATAACAAAAGAGAAAGGGAAAAAAATATTATTATTACAAAATCTCTTTTCAGTTTTATTATATAATAATATAAAAGTGAAAAAAATATTAAATATATGATTTGACTAAAGATACGTATTATTACTATGAAAAGATGGATGATTAGGTTCAGTCAATCATTCATCACATTCATTCATTCATTGAACAGAGATAGAGAGGCCGAAAGTGACATAAGAGTGAGATTTCAAAAACGCGTTGGTCCATTATGAAAGTGAGGCTGCCTAGGACAAGTGCAAGATGACGGAAGAAATGGAGGGCAAGGTCTCTCTCTCTCCCCCTCCCCCCCTCCCCCCCGCCCTCCTTTGACGTGTTTACAAAATATGTACCAACATCTCATCATCAAAGTGTATTTAGAAATTAGGCTTTTGAAATTATAATGCTATGGGCCATAAAGTCAACATTTAAACGGATTTTTATTACTAATTATTAGGACGTTTTTTTTTTTCAATGTAATATTCTTTCTTTTATAAATACATATTCAGAAACTAGACATTTCTCCGAATAAAATGATATATCACACTTGATATCTAATTTGATTATAACTTTGTTAAAAAAAAGAGTTATTTTAAATTGCACTTGGAGCATCGTAAAAAAAAAAAATTTTAAACAATTAAAATTTATTTATGTGAGATTGAAATTTGATATTTATATTAAAATTAATTTAAATATTATTTGAATTAATTAATTAAAGATCTTTTCTTTTTTTTAATTCAACAATTAATTATTTTTTATTGTCCGTCTTTCACGGTCTATTTGACCAACTTCCAGTTGTTATTTCGAAATGCAATTTTGCAATCTTACTTTGTATACAGAAAAACGACGTGCTCAGGTCACCATAATCCCAAAATGGGAGGCTCAAAAAATTCCTAAATTTCACCCATTGAAAAGCATTGGGTTCTAACTCTTTCCCATTATTAAAATTATTTATAATTATTAAATCTTTCAAATTAAAAATGCTAAAAATTGTTATATAATTAAATTTTCTTTTTTTTTTTTCATTGATCGACCTTCATAAGAATATATAGATAGATATTTATAAAATAGTGTAGAATATTTTAAGTTTTATACTAATTGTTTGTAACGAGTTGTCTGAAAAATTTCAGTTCATGATTAAGTAAACGCGCTTGGTTTTTATAAATAAAAGAGAGTTCATTAGCATTAAGTAGAAAAGGAGGTAAGAAAGAAAAATAAGGAAATGGAAAAAATTGTTAGCAGACGTTCTTTTTATTATTAATTATTAGATTTTTGTGTTGTGATGTGACTGATCATCAAAATGAAGGGAAATCTCTATCTTTCTCTTTCGCCCGAATCTTTTTTATTATTTTTATAAATTAGAGCAAACCATTATGGCGTGGTTTCGGTATTCAAAAGTTGTGTGATGTGCTGTCACAGCAGATTTTGTCTTTTTCTTACCTATACTGTTATGAATTTTTAAGGGATATTCATAAACTAGTATATGAAGTTTGTTACACATACTGTTAAAAATTTTCAATAAAACTTCCTATACAAGTATAGGAACTCTGTTTCATAAACTGTTTATGAATATATATGAGAAAGTTCAATTTGTAGCCAACCTAACAAATTTCTTGTATATTTTAAAATTAATTATTTTGGTAAAAATTGTTAATTTTAATTTGAATTTTTATAGCTATTTAGTTGAATTTTTAATTATTTAATTAGTATGATTTAAATATACTTCATAAATATTTAAATAGTTTAGAGCAGGGCCGGCGCAAGCTATTCTGCCGCCCTAGGCAAGATATTTTTTTGCGCCCCCCCCCAAAAAAAAAAAACTTTAAAAATTTAAATTGCCGCCCCCTCCTTAAAATTTTCCCTGATCTCAAAAATTTTTCTGCGAAATTTTTTTTTTTCGCGGAACCAATTTTTTCCCGTGCGCCGCCCGCGGAACATTTTCTCTTGCGCGGAACCAAAATTTTTTTTACCTTTTTTTTAGAGACACTAAATTTTTTGCCACCCGCGGAACATTTTTCTCCAAAATTTTTTCATAAAATTTTTTTGCCCTCCGCGGAACCAAAATTTGCCGCCCGCGGAACATTTTCTCTTGCGCGGAAGTAAAATTTTTTTCCGTCCGAAAAAATTTTTTACCTTTTTTTTAGAGACGCAAAATTTTTTAAATTTTTTACCTTTTTTTTAGGGACACTAAATTTTTGCCACCCGCGGAACATTTTCTCCAAAATTTTTTCATAAAATTTTTTTGCCCTCCGCAAAAAAATTTTTTACCTTTTTTTTAGAGACGCAAAATTTTTTAAATTTTTTACCTTTTTTTTAGAGACACTAATTTTTTGCCGCCCGCGGAACAACAAAATTTTTTTTCGGGTGCCGCTTGTGGAACCAAAATTTTTTTCCCCTTTTTGCCGCCCCTCTCCAGGTTGCCGCCCTAGGCGACCGCCTAGTTCGCCTAGTGGGCGCGCCGCCCCTGGTTTAGAGCGCGAATTTCAAACCAGAATTTAATAAATTTAGATTTGTGAAATAAATTTTAAAAGAATAATTTCAAGTTTCCTTAAAATAATATTAATAAAAAATTCCTTGAGGTAGTCGAGTTATTTGAGAACGTTTAGACCAGTGATTCTCAACTTGTCGCGGGACACTTTTAACGATTTCAAAATTTGGCGGCACACAAAGAAAAAGATAAGTTTAAAAGTTGGTAATTTGTTCATAAACTTTTATATTAATTTTATTTCATATCCTGGGTATATTAATATTAAATCACCCAAGTATATGAAAAATGATTGAAAATTCATATTTTTTTTACAGTGCAAACTATTTGCATTTTCTGGAATTTTTTCAGCCTCCCCATTTGTGTTTTTCCTGAATTTCTGCATAAAGAGTGCAAAATTTGATCTAATAGAGCGTGAAAGACGGATAGACTTTGCAATTATTATCTAGATACTGTATATATAATTATAGAAGTTAAATCACTTAACGGAGATAGATTCATCTTTTCTCTCTCTCTCTCAAGGTCTAAATGCTAATTAATGATAACCAAAAAAGTTAAAGAAAATTTTTTCTTTTAAACTTTGACGTCATTATTTTATTTTTTTTTTTTAACTTTGACCATCAACCATAGGTTGGGCAGGTAAAGTTAATGTAATCGTAAAAAAAAAAATCGAAATTTTTGTGAAGCCTCCAAAATGCATTTCGAGGTCCACAGAATAAGTTGTTTTTTGGAATGATGTCTGTGTGTGTGTGTGTGTGTGTATGTCTGTGGTAATTTTTTTTTTCTTTGAATAGTGAGTGGGCAAAGTTGTGCGCTCGGCTTAGTCCGACCCTTTATTTTTTATGGATCAGTATTATTTTAATTTTGGCCACCAAGTGAAGGTTAGGTGAGGCCTGTTAGATAAAATTATAATATAATCGCAAAAAAAAAAAACACGAAAAGTGAATTAATACTATCAAAAAACCTAAATAACAAAAAAAAAAAAAATTAAAATAATAATTAGTGTAGAATGATATTCCATTTGATTAAATTCTGTCTGTCTTTCACTGTCTGTTTGAGCAACTTCCAGTTGGAATTTCGAAATAAAATTTTGCAATCTTATAGATGACGTTATTGGGAGAGTCGAAAATCCCCAAATGGGGAGGCTCCAAAGAATCCTGAAAATGCAGAAATGTATTGGGTTCAATTTCTCACTGACGTGAGTATCAAAAGATTTGGTTCAGAGGAAGCTGAGAAAACTGAGGTGATAATTTACCGCTCCCTGCGGTCCGATTAATTTCTAGTTCTAATACCTTCTTAGGCCTACTTAGGACTATAAATTTGCCAAACCTCATCCTAATCCGATGAATAGGTCTAGAGACATACACAAAAATGTACATTAAGATTTTTTTATTGCATTTAAATAATTTACGAACATCAAAGGGAGTAACTAGCTCCCCCCCCGCCGGAAAGCTTCCCGCCCCAAGGAAAATTGAGACTATATGGGGCCTTCCAAACCCCCCGGAAGATGGCTGATCCCATGACGATCATAATACTTTCCCCATAAATTATATTACGATTTAACGTTAAAGTAAAAATAAATATTATTTACAAATAATTAATGCATGCATTGTTATATATAGAGCCCGGATTTTTATGCAGCAAAAATATGCCATATAATATGCAGTAAAAGTATTAAAATATGCAATATATATCAAGTAAATGACTTCCAATTAAAGGTAAATCATGATTTCTACTGAAGAATCTCACTACCTCTTATAGAGGCATTTGATACGATTAGCCCGTTCATGTATCTTTTGAAACCTTTGGATGCTCTCCCAATTTATTGCGAGACTTTTGATATACCTACCTTTGGAGTTGAAGTTGATATGACGTTAAACATCCCGAAATGTCTTTGGAATAATCCTGCTGCGACAGAAACTATATTCAAAGCTCATGTTGATGATATTAACCCAGGTAGTTATTTAATATTCACTGATGGGTCCAAACACTCGAGAAAAGATCCTGTTGGTGCTGCTTACTTCGATCCTCAAGCAAGGGTTTCTGCAAAGTTCAAGCTTCCAAGGGAATCCAGCATTTTTACAGCAGAGTGCACAGCAATTCTAGAAGCTCTTAAATACTGTTTGCACGTGAACCACACTTCCTTTTCTGTTCTTACGGATTCCAGGAGCGTTATCAATAAGCTTCAGAACAGCAACTTGTTTGACCAGCAAACTAATATTCTGGAGATAAAGCAGGAAATCTTGAGGGCTCGTTTGATGAACAAATCAATTAAATTTATCTGGGTTAGAAGTCACGTAGGAATTTCTGGTAATGAAGCAGCCGATGTTGCTGCCAATGAAGCAATATCTTCTTCAGAGTATACCCACATTCATGTCACGCCCGACGATTTGGCTGCTGTTGTGAGAAATATATTTATTAACAAATGGCAGGAATTTTGGAGTTCTTCCTCCAGAGAGAGAGGGAGGAATTATTATTTAATAAACCCTGCGGCAGGCTCACAGTCATGGTTCAACAATATAAAGGCCAGTAGAGCATTTTTATTCTACTATAACTCGGTTGAGACTCGGGCATGGCTGTTTTCCTGCTCATTTGAGGAGAATTGGAGTCGTCGAGGACGACGTATGCAATTGCGATCCAGCCGTCACCTGCGACTTAAACCACCTGGTATTATCATGCTCTCTGCTCGAAAGGACAGACTTCGATAGATATTTGGACCAAAGGGACGTAACAAGACCAAGGAGTCTAAACTCAATTTTATATGGGGCCGATAGTGCTATGCTACAAAACATCTATAGATTTTTATCAGCGAACAATGTTAGAATCTGAGTGATTACTCTTGTGTTAAATTAAACCAGTATGTGGCTGGCCAAAACGACCTTATTGTGTCGAAGGCCATTTAAACCTATAAACTAACTAACTAACTAACTGATTTCTACTGATGTAAAACTGATCGTGTTTTAATTTTGGAAGGAAATAGTGTAAAAACAAATAATTAAATTTAATGTAAAAAAATATGGTGTGGCTGAACGCACCTCATAGTTTCAAGAATCGAAAGTTGTGTTCTGCGCTTAACACACCAGTTTTTTTGTGTCGAGATATATTTAGTTTCCACAGATATTTTAGAATTCAAGATGTAATGGAAAATATTTATATTTTACTTTCCCTGGCAACCATTTCTCCCTATCTTTCTATGAAGTACAAGAGTAAAGTGGTCTTCAGAAGATTTCAAGGTCAAAATTAGAAGATACTTCCTTTTTTCTGCTCTTTTGACTCACTTATGATCATCATTTAGTCCGGGTTTACGGGATCCAGCCAAGCTGAGTATATCAAGTGCCTCGTCCTGGCAGCCAAAACACATAAACGCCGGATCTTCTTCTTTATATGGAGATAAACGAACAAATGATACACTTTGCAAAAATTAGCGGACTTTTAGCATATATTAAGGGCTGCTTATTTTAAATTCACCCTATTCAAAGCAGTTGTCTCCGAGAGGCTAATAAATAAAGTATTTTTGTTAAATGTCAAAATATCAGCCTTGGAATATGAGTAACAGTGAGAGAAAAAGATAACGATTGAATGAATTGCTATTATAAGGAATATCAAATTTTATATTCATATTGATAATGCTATCTT